>APFE031072853.1:159703-205336 GCA_000404065.3 Pinus taeda | reverse complement strand
CCTCTCTATTTGCAGATGTCAAAAAATTTGTTGTCTCATGTCACAAATGCCAAATATTTGAAGGAAAAAGAAAATTGTTCCCTTTGCCCCTTAAGCCTATCTCAACCGAACAACCTTTTCAACAATGGGGTCTTGACTTCATAGGTGAAATCCACCCCTCTTCTTCAGGCCAACACAAGTGGATTTTAATAGCCACCGACTATTTCACCAAGTGGATTGAGGCCATCCCATGTAGGCAAGCCAATGACTCCACTATTATCCGATTCCTTGAAGACAATATCCTTTCTAGATTTGGCTGTCCTGAGAAAATCATTACTGACAATGCTGCTACCTTCAAATCCAAAAAGATGAACAACTTCTGCCATAAGTTTCACATTACCTTGGGCCACTCTACAACCTACTATCCTCAAGGTAATGGCTTGGCCGAATCATCCAACAAAAGCTTCATCAACATCATCAAAAAGGTGCTGGAAGAAAACAAAAAGAATTGGCATAGAAAGCTCACAAATGCCCTATGGGTAGACAGACTTTCAACCAAGAAATCCATTGGGATGAGCCCTTATGAACTAGTATATGGCATGGAAACCAGATTTCCTTCATCTTTGGGCATTCCCACTATCAAACTGTTACAGGAGATTTAGGCTAAACCAAATGACATCCAAAGAAGAATTAATCAGACCATTCACCTTCAACAAACCAGAGAGTAAGTGTATGACAGAGCTCAAACTTTGCAAGAGAAGCTCAAAAAGATGTTTGATAAAAGAGCCAAGGCTAAAGATCTCTGTGTTGGCAGCAAAGTTCTAAGGTGGGATTCACGAAGAGAAGACAAGGGCAAACATGCAAAGTTTGATTTTCTTTGGAAAGGTCCATTCATGATCAGTGCTGTGCAAGGCAATAACACATATTTCCTCAAATCTGTAGATGGCAGCAGAGCTGAAGAGGGCCCTGTAAATGACTGAATGTTGAAACATTATCGAGATCCCTTTTAAAGGGATACAATGCCCCTGTGTATATATTTGTATATTGATGTTTGTATATATATCAGCGTTGTCCTATTTTATGTGTGCATAAGCAATCCGATTACTTACAACCGAGCAGCGAAGTTATGGAGACAGAGCAAAGGCAGTCCCCTATTTTAATAATCAATCACAGCATCATTCTTAGGAGAAACAATGCAGCAAAGTTTATAAGGCACAGCCCGTGCAAATCATCCATTTCAAAAGGCTCTGTCTTTTTCATTTCTTCCAGCACAAGGGTACAGCGAAATATTGAGTAAAAGGAGAAATAAAAAATACAAAAGGATGCTCAGGACCAATTGAGATATATTTGAAAGCACTCAAGGGATTAAGGGATAGCGTCGTATTTTACAGCAATTCATGTCAGAAGGAGGTTGCGTTCAGAACTTTAAACTTCAATCGCCTGACATCCAGCAAAAGGGAATGCTCTTGTTGATTCTTTGTTTTGAATCATATTGGAGACTGACACTCAGGGCAGTTTGGACATTTAGAGCAACCTTAACAGGATAAGAACACTGTTGTATATCATAGAGAAATCAATTAAAAATGATGCAATCAGGCTTCCACAACTTTTGTTAAAAGCATCAAAAAGGAGGAACGTTCTTGATTTTACATCAGCAACCTTCTCAAAGACAAAGTTAAAGCAAAATGCCTCAGTTTTGATCCATGTATTGAGACTATTCCAAAGGGCAGTGCTCAGGTAACATTGTACACAACATTAAGCACGCAGAAGAAAGCAGGAGATGCTATATAGTTCACAGTAATTCAATCGGGGATAAGTGTTGTTCTTTTTCCAAAGTTTCAATCATTTAACAATTAGCAGAAAGAAGTGTTCCTAGTCCACAACAACAACAGAAGATCAAGGCAGTCTGGCCTGCTGTTCTTGACTTTTCACAAGGAAAAGCCATCCCCAAGTGGAGCCACTATTAGCCTCCTGCTGCAGCAGGTTACTCATCTTTCATGATTGACATTTTTACATGCCAAATATGTCATTCTTTGCATATTGCAATGTTCCATATTTACTACAGAGGCCAAAGAAGGATGCCATGAGAATGTGCCAGTCCAGGTACCACTACTGTGTTCCAATTTTGATCTACTATTCCATTTTGAAGAAATTTCGGTTAAAGGGAGCTCCAAATAGTTTAATCTTGGTCTCCCTAGGTTTCAATTTCATGTGTTAGAATATAGAGAATGAATATCTGTCCAAACAGCTTAATCTTGGTAGATTCTTAGACAGGTAGAGAAGCAAGGCTGCTCAACAACTTAATCTGAGCCCCTGGATGAAATAAGTGTAGATGTAGATAGGAGGACAGAATAAGAAAAAGTTGAAAAGCTGGGTCTGCAAGTCTAAGTGCACCCAAACAAAAAAAGAAGAAAAAATGCTAGGCAAGTAGGTTGGGTAGGTAGTTTTGAGGTTGCAGAATGTTGATTTGTGATCAATTTCATGTTTTCAAGTGTCATATCTGTTCAAGTCACAATTATCAGGCAGTCACCATTTAAAGACTCAAGCGAGGCATGACTAATTTCCCCCTTCTTCCTTATTCCCCAAGACACTCACTAATCTCCCTAAAGAGATCAAGATCTGCTTGATGCCTCTTAATTTCATCATTTTCCATATCATTCACCTTGGTAAAGATCTGCTTTACTCAAGGAATATTCATACTCCCTTTATGGATCATTGTTTCCCTTAATAGCCTAAGATTCACCCACTTAGCGCTCTCTCATCATGGTCATATTAACTACTAACTTACTATATAGCTCCCCATCCCCTACTAAAACTATGTTAATAACTCCCCTACATACTTATCCCCTCCCCTTGGTTGAAAAATAACCATAAATACACTTGGGAATTGCTAAGTTTGTCTGAAAAATAGCAAGAACCCTTATCTGCCCCCTTTAAAACCATCTTCCAATGCAATGGACTCCTTCCAAAGCATGAAACTCTTCCTTTTTATCGGACCCCTTTCGAGGCCGCAAATACTCTTCAGAAGCATATATACCCTTCTTCCGATCGCAATAACCCTTGCTGACTGCCTTAACATTCTTCCGATCCCTTTGGACCCCCTCTGACGTGATTATTGTAGTTGGAGGTCTCAAAAGTAATGTTGTTCATTTTTTTTCTCCCCGATGGATGCTCCACCGATGTCATTACGCAAATCAACGTATTGCAAAAACTATATGCCACATATATATGCCCCTTCCCCTTTCCGTCGATGCGATATCATAAATCGGAAATCGGTGGTCGCAAGAGTCTTGTTCACAAAGTGCATGCCGCTTCCCTTTGCTCCGACACGACATTGCTATAGCATTAAGATAATATATCGCATCAAAAATACATCCTCGCCGCATGCCTTCATTTACTCATATATTTCGTTTAAAACATGATTTATCATTAAGACAGGTTTCACTGCAAATTCATCGCAGATTGCAGCATTTCAGTTACTGCTATCGCATCGTAGAAACATATAAGGCACCCTGCCACGTCACCCTGCTGACGTCATCCGCCGTACCAGGACCCACCGCTGACATCATGCTGATGTCACCCGCCAAAAAAGGGTGTGAAAGCGCAAAAATGCATCTTAGGAGGCCCGAATTCAAATTCTGAGGCATTTTTCGATGCACGATTAGCACTTAGCGCTAATCGTGCGTCGCTACGGGAAATAGGCCAAAGAGGGGAATCTTTAGGGAATATTTTGATTCCGTAGCCGTTTTTGCACCGAAAAGAGCAGAAAAGACCCGATTTTGCAGTTTTAACGCATCAGAAGAAAGAGAGAGACCCTGTTAAGGCATTAAAGAGTACCAGAGCAAATTTGAAGCCAAAATCCATGTCAAAGAGTATCAGTGTTGCGGCGAAGCATATCAGTAAAGATCTTCTCAGGGCTCGAGGCAAGTAAAACATTAAGAGAAATCCTTGAAAGTCAAGGAGCAGTTAAGGAACCATTCAAAGCCCATCATCACAGTGACTGCACATTAAAACTCACATAAGATCAATGGACCAAAGCTCAAAACTCAGTTATTGCAACAGCACTGCACCAAGTCACAGAGGACACTACATTAACTCCTTTCGATCCAGTTGCTTATGGCGCAGCGTAATAGATATTTTATTTGCATTTAATTTCAGCACAAGTTTAGGTTTAAAAAACTTTTTCCCGCAGACCTGTTTAGGTCGGTTGTAATAAATACTTTTGGATATTTTACCTATAAAGAGAGCCCTGAACAATGTAGCAAGGGTTGGTTTTTGTTTAGTTATATGTTTTGATAGAGCAGAGACTCGCACTGTGTATTTGACAATTTCTATAATCAAAGACTGCTTAAGAGCTCGGAGAATGAATTGTGTACTGTGTTTAATGGTTGAAGAGTGACTGTGGAATTCTTGTGCTGATACATGACTCAATAAGTGCTTCTTACCCCTGTTCTTCCATTCATATATCATTATCTAAGCAGTAGAAAGAAAGAATAGCTTAGAATTTGTTTAATTGCACTCTATGCTCAATTTCTGTTGTTTCTTTATGTTTTCATCTGTTTTAGGCATAAATATGAATTCCACCTGGCTCATATTTGCCCTAATTCACCACGTATGGCAATTATCTAGGGATTCTTAACTGCCCCTAGATAGAGCTCATTCTCCTTCCCCCTGTTAAGCTGATTGAGAGATTCTTAAGTGCCTCTCATTCCTTACATTTCACCCCATCTCTTTAGCTTGAAGGTTGTTTCATGTGTAGCTACCTTGCTCCATATTCCTCTTGTGATCAAGAAAGCCTACTTGCGGTCCTACTCCTTGACTCCATGCCCAATGGTTTGAAACTTATCACTCTATGCATGCCTCTTTGCTCGAATGCACCTTCCTTCCATTCAAACACCATCCAAACCTAAACAAAACCCATTGAACCCAATAGCTAGCCTAAAATCATCATCAACAATGCTAAATCATCAAGAGAGAGCCCTCTCTGATTGCAGGTAGGCTAGAACCTGCAATCCAAAGATTGGTTTGTGGTTACCTCGGTTGTATCCTTTCAGGAGCTTAGGGACAACCTGAGTGATAACACCCTCCACCTCAGCAATCTAGTCACAGTGACTACCAGATTCTTATGATGAACTCTAACAGCATCAACACCTCAGATGTCAACCTCCAAACTCACTTGCGTCAGTTTGACAAGCCATCAAATTCATCTACAACCACGCCAAAAACCGAAGAGTCCTATGAGTCCATTATGACACCAAATGGTTCCTTACAAATCCCTCCGCCAAAAGTAGAGGTGATTCCTAAGATCCCAAAAGAGCCATTACACCGTAATGCTACTTCTAATCAGGCTGCCCACACTTACAGTATAGTAGATGACTTGGCACAATCTCCTGCTGCCATGTCAAAGATGGAATTTCTCCAATCATGCCCATCTCAGAAGAAATCTCTACTAAATGCTCTGGCTGCAGTCGAACCTTTAGATGATCGTTTGATTGTCTTCCATTACCTCCATCTATTGCTTTCCATATACTAGTCAGAGTACGCAATGCTATCATTCAGCAGTGTATTATTGACGAAGGTGCATCCACATGTGTGATATACGTAAATGTTTGGAAACAACCCAAGTCACCCGAGCTATCCCCGTCCACCATCACTTTGTGTGCTTGGGATGGTTACCCTTCACAGCCCCTTGACATGTATCACAATTGTCCTATCACAGTTTCCGACAAGACTGTTTGCGTCGACATAGAGGTTATCGATGTACCTTTAGATTACAACATTCTATTGGGTCATAGCTACATTTATACGATGTCAGCTGTAACATCTATGCTTTTCCGTAAGGTTTCATTTCCCCATAATGGAAAGATCGTTACAATCGATCAGCTGACATATTACAAGCCAAGGTCTGAGTCATCACTTGATCCTATCATATCATCAATGATCAATAAACAGACATTCAAGCCCCTCACTAGTCTCTCACTTGGAGTCTACAAAGATTCCGCCTTAGCTGGCTCATTCCCTAGTCCCCCCCTCTCATCTCTAACCCCATCTCATCGAGTGTTTGCATGTTACAAGTATGTCGGGTTGACCATAAGAAATCAGTTATGCCTGTCGAACAATCAGCTCCACCGCATCATGTTGTTGCGCCCTCAACATCGAGGTCTATTCATCAATAAACTCCTCCTTTTGTGGGTGCCTCTCCTTTGTTCCCACCAGGAACTGTCCCTCCAGATATTAACCATCCAGGAACCATTCAACTGTGACATTATCTAGCAGGTCAGATACCTTTCTTGTTTCCTCCACCTGGAATATTTTTTGTTCTTGTTATGGCTATGTTGAGTCTTCCTAACATAACCTTAGGGATCCCAGTCTGGTACATCGATCATCTTGCTAACACTCCACCTAGTCAGCTAAGACCATATCACACTTTATCCCCAGTTCAACTGGTCCCCATGACCACCACCTTTGCTTCAGTTCCACAGCAACCTCAACAAGATTCCACTCCTATTGCAAAAGCATTTGGTGAGGGGGGCAAAGCCGAAAAGAAGGAACCTAAGATAAAGCTACCCAAGCAACTCCAGCTCCCAAGCATCCAAATTCAACACCTTCATGCACTTTGTGTGATGTTGTTGGGCATGCCACCAATAGCTGTCTTGCACTTCCTTGCCTCAAACCCTTGTTCAACGAAACGTTTCCTGAATCTAACATACTTGAGGTCCAAGTTACCTTACATGATCCAACTAAGAAATTTAAATCGTTACGTACAAATCACCCATGTGCTTTCTGCGATCATTACAACCATTATTCCCATTGTTTCCCTCGTCTCGATGAATTTATCAGTTGTCTGTATGTGCTTCGTGACTTCGAGGCCACTCGTTGTGGATCATCTACTCCCCTACCTGTGGGTTCTGGTACCACTAGTACACCATAATAGGGGGATTCTAACCCAACCATTGTGACCATTTCCCCTGATGTTGAGATTATAGATTCTATGGTCCAGATCCTTTACCTATCATCATCCATGAGATCCTTGCAAAAAAACCTCTCAGAGGTTCCCTTGCATTCTTTAGTTGAACCATCCTCATCAAACTCTCGAGTCTCAACATTGGTAGATCTTCCATCTACTAGCTCTTCATATACCACCCCAGAAGTTGTGTATGTGAACCTTCTTTCTCATGACGATGAAGTAGGTAGTTTTGATGCATCATGTAGTCTCTTTTCCTCCAATCCCCCTGTTGGGCCATGAATACGACCACTTTATAACACTTATTTCATCCATTTTTACTCTTCTCTATTATATCATTTGTTATAATTTATCATTTAAATCCATTTTATAAATGATTTATGCTCTTATGGATGAATATTATTTATCTTCCTTTATTTCTAATAAATTGATGATTATGCATTATTTTATCAATGATAGTTTCAATAAATTGGTTGTAACATTATTCACCATTTTTAAGCTCCAAGATAATTTCTAGATTGAAGATTTGACCATTAAATGTGCCAACTCAAAAATTCGCTGGAATAAGAAGTGACAGTTTTGCGGTTGAGATTCTGAGCAAATGAAGAAGAATTTTGAAAATCTGGAACATGGGTTTTGCCCAGAATGAACCAAGTTAATTTTAATATAGAACGGTTTGCCCAAATTCGGCTTGTACTAAGAGAAACGCAGGGTTCTTTGAGCATGATTTTCTCAAATTTGTTATTGCGACCGTCCTCCAAATCTCAGCTGCAAAGCCAAATTCGCCTTGCTCTTGTTGAAAGATAGATAGAAATATATTTTCTTGTTGATCAATTGGTTGGAAACAATCTAATTTTGTAATAGAAATCTTGTTGTAATCATCTCTATTGTAACTTCTCTCTGATCTCTCTATTTAAATGAAAACAGAGATCAAAGATGGGGATGGAAAAATGATGGAGAATTGAGGATTCAGAATTGGAGATTCAGGAATGATGGTGGATTATTCATGATAGGATAGGGATTGTTGCATTGCCATTGTAATATTCAAAGATTTAGCTGTTGTAACGATTTCACAGTTTGATGATGAATAAATAAAAGAGTTGATGTTCATCCTTCTCGTCTGAAGTAGCCCAGCAACATCCGCTGGCAGCTAAGGGCCTAGCCTTTGGTAGATTGTGCTACTGTTGTATATTATATTTATGGTTTATGCATGGTTTGCTTAATTGACGTTATTTGGTAATCTGATGTGTTTTGTAGTTTACATCACATGCTCTGTTATGTTTAATTTATTAAGGTTTCTAAAGACATAACTATTGTATTGACTCTGCAACGTATCATTGTTGTTTTAAGTGTTGATATAATACTATCGGTCTTTACAGAATACTGTTGCTGCTTAATTACAGAGCCTCTGTGTTGTGCACTTATTCATTTACATTACGGAATTCATCTTAGGAATTATGTTCTTTGCGATTGTTGGATCTATATACAATGTTGTTCTATTTTGAAATGCAGTCGTACTCTTTCTAACTGAGATTGATAACTGGATCAGATTGCTATTAAGGTGTGTTGTGTGTATATATGGTTTTCAAGCGTTGTTCTATAATTCATCATTAATCAGTGTTGTTCCATTTCTGCGTGTTGTTTGATTCATTCTTAGAGACAGGGTATTGCCATTTGATTTCCGTAGAATATGATTGACTGCATTTGATTTTGTAGACTAAGGTGTTGATGTTTCTTAAACTTAATTTCCATTACAGTTCCCGAATTGTTGTTCAATTTCTTAGTTGATGTTCCATTTCTTAGTTTCTATTCCATTTCATATTTGTTGTTCCATTTTCTGTTATTCGCATTATCTAAGCTTTGGTGTGCAGAACGATCTGAAACTGTAGTGGGCATTGGCATTTGTTGTCTAGTTCCTAGATTGATGATCTGTTCCTTGATTATTTTTGGTTAAATCAGTTTCCAAAGGGATGAGTTATTTTTACTGGACCCTTGACTGATACATTGCTTATTTTTCCGAATGAATGATTTAGGCTTCAAGGTATTTTGTTGTAAGTAGATTTTCTTTCAAGCATTCATTTACTTTTGGATTTTAAGCACTATACTGCAAAATATTACTCTTAAGTAAATAGCCGCCTCAGACTGAGTACACTCTTGAAACAAAAAGTCGTCCCTAGGTTGACAATTAATGTGAAGTTAATTAGGAGTTAAAAAGACACCTTTTTATCACTCCACACCCCGCATCTTCCATTCCAATGAGGACATCATGGAAGCCATGACTACCCCTGATTACCCTTGGGATGATATGCACCATCATGCATACTTCCTTCCGCAGTAGACTCATGACCAATATGTTGTGGAGTCTAAAGACTTCATTCATGGTGAATTTGATTGGTTTAGAAATCCTATCCCTACACTAGATGATTTTGTAGAAGGGAACATGGCCAACATCTCTCCAACCATAAAACTTAACATTTTTTCTAAACCATAGATTGAAGAGAACATTACCTTGGGTGTACATTGCACCTCAGAAGAAATTAAGGCTTACAACAAGATATTCAAAGAATTCCATGATGTTTTCGCCTGGTCCTATTGAGAGATGCCCGGACTTGATCCCACCATTGTTTAACATCATATCAACACATGGCCTGATGCCAACCTTGTCCGTCAAAAGTTGAGACCCATCCAACCTTCTCATCGTGAGGCCATTAAAAAGCCAAAATCAATAAGCTCAAGCAGGGTATTTTTATCTATCCCATTGAATATACCACATGGGTGTCTAACCCAGTTCCTGTTCTTAAGAAACAAGGCACCATTTATGTCTGCACAGAATTTCACGACCTAAACAAAGCTTGTCCCAAAGGAAACTTTCCCACACCCTTCATTGATCAGATCATTGATGAGTGTGCAGGGCATGTGCTTCTATCCTTTATGGATGGATTCTCCTAATACAATCACCTTAGTATTCAACCTTTTGATTAGTTTAAAATCATGTTCATCAGTCCGTGGGGAACTTTTGCTTATAGAGTCATGCAGTTGAGCCTAAAGAATGTAGGAGCCACTTTTCAGCGGGTCATGTCTTATTTTTTCCATGACTTGGCTCATATTATCCTTGCTTACCTTGACAATCTCACTGCTCATTCTCAGTGTCACGCACAAACATTAATGAATTGCATATTATCTTCCTCCGATGTCACAAGTATAATATCCATCTCAACCCATTGAAATGTGTCTTTTGTGTTCCTGCCATCCGTCTATTGGGCTTCATTATGTCCAAGGATAATATTACGCTTGATCCTATCAAAGTTCAAACCATTATTGAACTTCCACATCCTCGTACCTTGCGCCAATTACAAAGCCTTCAATGCAAAGCCAACATCCTTTGTAGGTTCATCCCTGACTATGCCACTACCGGGCATGGGTTTCTTAGGCTCCTTAGGTATAACATTCCATTTATTTGGGATGATTATGCTCAGCACGCCTTCGATGCCCTGAAACATGCTCTCACTTCCACTCCCTTGATTAGTCCACCCAACTTCAAAAGGGATTTCATCTTGTATATCTAAGCTCCCACCTATTCGATAGCATGGGTCCTCATTCAGGAGCATGCAGACATCAATGAACATGTTATCTATTATGTCAGTAATAACCTCATAGGTCCCCCTGTGAACTACTCTCATGAAGAGAAGTTGGCTCTGGATGTTATGTTCTTGGTCCAAAAGCTTTGTCATTACATCGTCACGCGTACCACTAGGGTCGTGACAAATTCCAACCGCATGATCTTCTTGTTAAGTCGACGGATCATTAACGGGAAGTATGCATGTTGGGTCGTTATCCTCCAGGAATTTGACCTTGAATTTGTCACACCAAAGAGTAAGAAAGGTTTGGCCCTCGCCGAATTAATTTATGAATTACCCATCAGTATGCGAGATCTGTCGTTTAATGATTATCTTCCCAACGAACATGTGTTCACCATCACTTCAGATGATTATTAGTATGGGGATATCCTCACATATTTGCGAACCCAAAAGTTTTCCCCCCATCTTACTCGTGATGATTGATGACATATCTGATACCAGGCCCCTTGCTATCTTCTGATCGACGATGACCTTTATTGCTGTGGTGTTGATTGTATCCTTTGTCATTTTCTCACCCATCCTGAAGGAGAGAAAGTACTTAATGCTTGTCACAATGGCACTTTTGGTGGAAACCTCTCTGGTATGGCCACTGCCCAGAAAATCATGCGCACTGGTTACTTTTGGCCTTCTCTCTTCAGTGATTGAATTGAGGCAGTCAAACATTGTCCCAATTTCCAACATTTTTCCCCAAAGGCAAGAACCCCCCCATCTCCCCTCCATCCTAGCATCACAACTGATCCTTTCTATAAATGGGCCATTGATTTTATGGAGTGCTGACCACCATCCACTAATAACCACAAGTATATTATCGTGGCAGTCGACTATTTTACCAAACGGGCTGAGGCCATGCCTACATTCAACAATACGACAGTTATTGCGACCCTCTTTTTCTTCAACTATGTTATCGCTCGATTCAGGGTTCTGAAAAAATTGGTCTCTGACCATGGCTAACATTTCAAAGATGAGGTTTGGCTCGAACTATCCTCTCTTTTGAGTTTTGAGCACCAATATTCATCATCTTACTACCCCCATGGTAATGAACAAGTTGAAGCGGCCAACAAAATCCTTAACACTATGCTTCATCAGATGGTGAACAAGCACAAAACCAACTGACACCTTATTATCTTCCGAGCTCTATGGGCCTATAGAACTTTTGTTAAAACCTCCACAGGGTTTACTCCTTTCCACCTTGTTTTTGGCCAAGAGGAAGTCTTACTGATGGAGTATGAAATTCCTTTCCTACACCTAGCTTCCGTACTTCTCCCTGACACCCAAACATTAGAAAAGAGACTTATCATGCTTGAGCGTAACTCTAAGGATCGTCGTGTTGCATTGCAAACCATAAAAGCAGCCAAGAAGCGCACCAAAGCTCAATATCACCGAAAAGTCCACCCTCGTACATTTCACGAAGGTGATCTTGTTCTTGTGTATGACCAGGGCCATGATGTCCTAGGGCATGGGAAGTTCGAATCATTATGGCTAGGACCTTATATCATTCATAAGGACTTGGGTAATGGGCCATATCTTTTAGAGGATTTCTAAGGCCAACTTCTTCCTAATCCTCGCAATGCACTCTACCTCAAGAAATTTTACCCATAACATTAATTTACATGTATTTATTTCTGCCATGCATTTAGGTAGCTTGCATTCTCTCATTTGTTATCTTTTGCACATTTTAGATGGAGCCATCATCCACACTGTATATTGGTTATGCCGACGGTGCGAGTCGCTTATCCAGGAATCTAGCCGCAGCAACTTGGGAAATTTTTACCTCCTTTTTCACATTAGTTCACTCTAACGGTGTGTGCATTGGTTCTACCACCAATAATCAGGTTGCATATCATGCAGTGATAGGTTTGTTAGTTGATGCCCTTTCTCATCACATCCTTCATCTTCATGTACGTTTATATTCCTTGCTACTTGTCATGTAATTGAATGGTGTGTATCATGTGCATAACGAAGTCCTTTTTAAGAAATATCCATGAGTTAAGATTTTTTTACGTGAATTTGATTCCATTACTTTCAGTCATGTTCCTAGAACCCAAAATATCTATACAGATACCATTGAAAATAATATTCTAGATTTTCATTTATCACATGCATACCACAGAAGACAGCCATAACCAAAACAAATGGCGAACCACAATTATCATCACATTATGTATCGACATATCCAAAATACAAGTGTTTGAAGTCTACTATTCTAAATACATCATACATGCCCATAGCATCAAGTGGACCCACATGTCCCCATTCCTAGTCACTATCTGGAGGATCCCGAGCCAATGGCTCTGCTCCCCATGCTCGTAGATCTTGCACTACCTGACCTGTCATCATTATGTGTTGCATGAGTCCTCGTCACTCTGAGGGGAGACTAGTACACTAATATGTATACCAATCTTCTAGTCCATGCCATCCATGCTCATAAACTCTGATAAAGACGACATCACATCTATGACATAGGTCATCAACTAGAGCCTTGTAGTCAGGACCCTAGTGTGACAATGACGCACTCTGATCTGCAACCCTAGGTGTTGCGGCTCGTCTGGTATATCCTGCCAATTTCACCGGTGCTATATTTGCATACCACATATTTTAAACTCAGAACCATATACATGTTCTAAAAATATGAAATGCACCAACATATAACAACTTAACACTTACCATCTGGGCCCCATGCTCGTTCGGGTGGAAGTGGTAAGTCAGGATCACCCTGATAATTCATACCACTCTATGGAAAATCATCTATGTATAGCAGCATCTGATCCCAATGTTTGAAAAACTCAGGTCAGAACACTCGTTTGATCCCCCCTCCTCCTCCTCTAAGCAATAGTTGCCCCTAGCAACGCATCCTGGGGTTCTGTGGAACCCCATCACAGATTTGTACATGAGGGCAGATAGTAGGGATCTTCTCAAAGAAGAATGCACATAGTACTGTACCAAACGCACAGTTATGGTTCACCTGCCACCTACATAATGTCAGTTGTTGTTTCACCGACAACAACATCATATGGGCCCACCCATAGTAGGCCCCACCAGCACATTCTCTACCAACATCATCTGCCCCCAGTGATGTGATGGAATGCTTGGCTGCCCAGAACCTGCAGTACCGCTATGACAACAACCTGTGTCTCTAGTCTCTCTAGATCACTAATCAGGATGGTTGTGCCCTTAACACAAACACCCCATGGACAATGGCGATCCATGAACTTTGAGATGTTCCTCCCATGAGGAAACACCGGATGTATATCCCCCACCACCCCCCGGGGGGGAGTCCAGTCAAAAATATATGTCCTAGTATATCAGCTTGATCCTTTGCCACTGCATTATAAAGATCTCCTGGTCCGGATTCTAGTAGCTCACGATCCTCGACAACAAGGGCTCACCTTCCCTCATCAGTGGGTTCTCCAATAACTTAGGAACCGCATAACGAGCCAATGCCCCTCGCACCACCTGATTCCATTGAATCTCGGAATGAACAATGTTCAAATCTCATTCACGCCAGTTGATCTTGAGCTCTTCCATATTTTTAATACACCATCAAGTTTCGTCAGTTTAGAGACAAAATCACTGCACTTCACAATTTTGCCCTTACAGCTCACCCAGCCAGCAGACCACTCTCCCTCTCAGCTCCACATCATAGTTTTCTACCTAGAACCTATGATCTCACAAGTTTGCCTCTATTTCCTGCAAGCCAAAGCATAGTTCTGGGCCCAAAAAGTGTGACCTGGCCGAGAAGATGAGTAGGGGTCTCCCAATGAGCTATGGGGCCCTAAACTAAAAATGTAATCTGCTGGAATTGAAGAGACAAGTAAGACCACCTACCTGAAATTCGTAGAACTCAATTCCATCGATCAATTTTTCTGCTAGGATCCCCACAAGATTTAGGGCCTTCCCCTCCTCTCCAAATTCACGACAACTCACTTAGAAAATGAATTAAATTGGAGGGAAAAAAACCCTTTTCTAGGAAAACCCACTATTTTTCTGTCGCACATTGCAACCAGACTGTAGCTTCATTTGAAAAACCATTAGCACCATTAGAAATATCTCACTGAGTACTCTAGTGGGTTTCTTTCAGTTTTTGGTAATTTGACACTTCACCAGGAAGCCATTTTTTCCATGAAGCATCAGTTTACCACCTCTTAAAATCAAATTTCTTCATATGAGTCGCTTGTACTTTAGGACCACTTTCGCTTGGAACTTGTCATCTTAAGTGTCGATTTTCAACATGAGTAACCATCGTACACTCATTGTTTTATGGTCCCCTTGGGCCTACTCTGTGTGGCAGCATCATCGAGTCACCCTTGTTCAGAGCATCCGCAACAAGTCACCCTTGTATCCATGGAGTATGTTTCAAGTCCCATTGTGTCCCATTATAGTCTTTTATCCATTATTACATCTGATTCATCTTGTGTTGTCCATTTTTTTCCTCTAGTCATATTGTCCACCATCCCCTCCAAAGTCGAGTCACTCACTGTCAGGTTAACCATCCACTTTATGCTCTAACAAGGGAACTTGTTCGTTTGTCCCTTAGACGCCATTCCCCTTATCATTCCTAGTGTCAGTCCATAAATTACATTACTATTTTCCCCCATGCCTTAGTTGAGGATTCTCATTGCCTCACCTATGGCGAGCCCTATTCTATCGACATCAGCACATTCGTTCCAAAGGAACAACGTAGAGGGTGGTGTACCTTGGTTCCAGTTTCCATTCTTGTTTCGTGCCTCAAATCAAGCAAAGGTAATCCTTAATTCCCTTTGACTTTATTTCTTCCATGTTTGTGATACATACACATGATGGTTCAGTGATGCAGCAAATTGTACCAGTGATTCTCGGGTGTGCGTAAGATGTTTCAGACCTCATACGGGGTTGTCCCTTCAGGCATCCCCCCACATGCCCAGATAACCTTAAATTATCCTACATCCTCATATTTAGTTCCATGAATTTGATGGGTTCGGTTCTAGCCGCTTACAGCACTCATAGCTGCATATCTCCTCCAAATGATCCATTCAGTTTTACAGAACCCTTTCCTATTCAGTAGGGCTTCTTTGGCTGTTACACCCCCCCTCCCACCCATTTCAGAAGGCGGGGAATTATGTCTCATGTACTCAGATGTTAGTGTATTCAGCCCTAGCTCATATTTTTCCATGCGCATTATGTATATGGGATGTCTTATATTATTTTCTGGCCCATTGATTACAACATGTCATGTACCATTTATCATGTACTTTATTGCTCAGTTTCATTTTTCTTGGCACATAATTATTCTGTGAACTAAGTTATCTCGGCGGGTATGGGTATGCCTCCCCTACCTCATTGAGATCAGGTACCACAACATCAAAGGAGACTTAAATCAGTTAGTTCATCTCACCCCCTCATTTCCTATCCTCTCTTGCTTCAGCCCCATTGATGTCTCTCTCTCTCTCCCTATGACTCCTCTTTGGTGTCTGGTGATTGTGTTCTTACAACGTACTTCGGTCATACTTTTTTCTCCTAACACTCATACATTGGGGGCCAATCTGTTATCACCAAAAATTGGTCATCTAACCATATCTAACTAGATGGATCGAAATGCACCATGTAAGAACAATTTTACCATAGTAAAATTGCTTTCACCATAATAACTTACTTGATGAACCACATTTATTAAGTTATTTCTTGTTAAACCCATGAGGAATAATTAAATAAATCATTATGTATTTAATTTTCCTCTAGGAATAATTAATAAACCATTTTTTAACTACTATTCCTTCTCATATTTGACCCAATCACGAGAAATAATTAGATATATCATTATTTATCTTATTTTTTTCTAGGAATAATTAATTAATAATTTTAGTATATCCATGTTAAATTTGAGTAAATCACCTAGGAATAATTAAACAAACCATTATTTGTTTATTATTATTTAACTATATTTTGAAATGATAAATAAATCATTTATTTATTTTTTATTTCTAAATAAAAGTATTTGACCAAATTAAATACTTTTTCCCTTCAACAAAATATAATAAAATATTCCAAGTGGTTAGGTCTAGAATTTGGTTAATAATATTGTATTATTTTCCATTATTCGAGAATAAGTTAATATTTTGTTGTAAAAATTAAGGGTTTTACATTCATTTTTCACTTTCGATTATGTTCATTGTTGCACTCATTGTTGTAGCTTTGATTATTATCACTGTTGCTTTCCATTTCTTTTTATCCTTGAGTTCCCATTTGAGCTCTACACACACATTTTTCTGGGTTCATGCATTGTACAGAGGAGAGGCTCTACGAAGTTGAAGCGTTGAGGACAGCCAAGAACCCATCCGATTTGAGGGGGATTAGTAACATTTTACCTATTCCTTTCATAATAAAATTACAATTTCATATGCTTTTCTTGTCTATTGGTCATTTTGGAGTTATTATTCACTATAGTTCTTATTTATTATATCTCTTGCAGATCTAAAGGGTTCTACATCCATTTCTATTGTTAGGGTTGTTTATCATCCACAACTTAACTTGTGCTCTTTTCATACACTCTCAATAAGAATACATTATAACACTCACATTAGCCACTAACTTCTTGAACTGCACAATCCTTAGTCCCAGTGGCCACCACACAATGTTTTCTCCCCAGTGGGGACTGTGCTCAAAATTTCCTCAGTTAAGTCTGAGTTGCACTTTGTGTAGTCTCGGTGATCAATCCTCTCCTTGCAAATTGGAATTATGTAATGCATAGTCACTGAGCCCTGTCTCCTAGCCTGTGACTTGTCCCAAGCTCAATCCATGGATGATAATGAATCATATTAGAGTAGGTCGTTCTTTTATTGATGTCATCCCGTCATGAGTATTGTAGGAATAGGTACACTCTCAAGTCATGGTGAGATGATGAAGAAGGAAATGTAGCAGGGAATCATAGATACTCACTTGTAGTTGAACCGATGGGTGAACCTATTGAGAGAAAGCAAAGGGACACCAGTTTCCAACCACCACCCAAGACCGAAGATCATTGAATATCCTGCACCATCAAGCTATGCGGAGGAGAAGAGAAATCACATCCAAGAACACATCTATCACTCAGTAGTGATAGTGGCTTGACATTCCCACCTCAGCAAGCAAGTCCACATTAGCAGTTTCATGTCAAGTTATGTCATGAGTTTTCAAAGGCCACATCACTATTATGAGCCATATATATTGTAAATGAAATGTAATGTAAAGTGGAAGTCCAATGGACACACATGAATATGAAGAGCCATGTGAGTTATAAATTCATAGGAAGTTGAACAGTCATGAGGGTAGTCAAAGAGTCACAAGGGTCAAGCATCACCACTTGGTTATATATACCCACCCCTTCATTGTATGAGCAAAGTACTCTTCACCTTGGCTCCTTTCACAAAGCATAGAGAGTTTCAGTCAGTTCTTTGAGGAGCAAGGAGCGACTCCAATGTCCCACTACTGGGTCTAGTGATGTATGATGTAAATATGTGTCTTGGAACTTTTTATTAATTATAGAAGCCTTTTCAGGCCAGCGCGTTTCCATGCATGAATAATGGATGTTTGGAAGACTATTCTATGAGCATTTGTATTTCATGTTCATTTTCACATGTACTAATATATTTGAACTATTTCAGTTGTTTTAGTGCTTATCTTGTTGGGAATGTGTTATAATGGTTGTTACTGGTGTCTCATCCTTGTCGATTATTCCGTAGGATACTAGAAAAGCCTTTATGTACTCATCAGTTGTAATGACTGTCACATCCACTGTGGACTACTCTATTGGATGGTAGACATACCTTTCCTTGTTCATTGGTTGCAATGATTGTGGCATCCACTATGCACTATTTTGCTAGATGTTGGACACGCCTTTCTGGTTCACATGTGTCTCTTCTTGGGTGGTACTATTACCTCTCACTTAGAGGCTCACTTTTCTTCCCCCCTTTGCAGTATGAGAACCTTGACACAGTTGCTTTGCACACTCACCTTACTGTTCTAATTGCATCACTCTCTCGTGTTGATAGCTAAAGCCAAGGAAGATCTTTGAGGATTTGGAAACTAGGCCTTTATACTGGATGGGGCTCCTGCACCAAATGGTGTGAGGTCTAATTGGGATATCATGTCAGGGAGATCCCCTTGGTTGACAAATTTCCAACAACATAAAAAAAATGGCACTAGAAGGAGAGTCAGACGACAAGTTGTGCCCATAGATTCTGGTTTGAATCTCTTATTTAAAATGCCTCTTCCCCAAATCATAATCCCAGGATTTTTTTCTAAAGAACTTAATAGTACCTACCATGTAGAATTTATTCATGACCTGTCTGAATTTAAGTTCGATGGTGAGGGTGAATCAACTTTTCATGAACATCTATTTCAGGTTATCCAAATTTGTGTTTGTAACAGAATATGTTTCGAAGATGTCATAGATAGACTACTCAACCTCACATTCGAAGGTCGTGTTAGTGAATGTTGTCATACATTACCCATTGCTTCTATCCATGCATTCAATCAGCTTGGCAAGATGTTGTTTAAAGCTTTCGATAAGTATAACCACTAAGATGTTTGTGAAAGAATCTATCATTTAAGAATGAAGCCTAATGAATCAATTGAGGATTTTTATGATCGATTCCTTCACCTATGTTGCGAAAGTACTGAAAAAATTGAACTCGTATTTCTTGAAACAACAGTTTCAATGCTTGGTTCATGTCTCCTTATACGGGAAGCCCGAATCTCCTGTTTTCCCTTCTTCCCCAACTCTTTCTGATCATGAGGCACCTCAAATCGCAGAGGAGCCTACTACCCCTTTTTTCCCTCCTTGTTTTTCAGTCCCAATGTGGGTGCCTCCTTGCAGTGATCGTAAAACTGGGAAATCTACGAATCAAATCTTCAACCCATCCTCTCATTCTTCTCCCGCTTCAATGGAGGAGATTCTAGAATGGCTCATGAAGTCTACAATGAAGAATCATTCCTTCATTCCGCAAGAGGATGTCACCACTCACAACTCTAATCTCAAGGCTAATCCATATTTCTGCTATCCTCTATATTCTTCACATCCTAATTCTTTGTACCATGACCCGCTTAATAAATTTGCTTCACCGACTAGTTCTCCACATTCTCTTGATTCTTAAGCTAATAGCTCAAATTGCAATCAGGTACAAGGAAGTCACATTACACAGTTAAAGGAACAAAAAGGTGAGGGAACTTTAAATTTTTCCTCTCTGTTTTGAAATCTTTCCTGTCAAAATGATGATTTTCCATTCTTGAATGATTCTCAATCCGCTAATATCAACGGAAAATCTAATACAATCAATTCTTTCAATCAACCCCCAGCCTTGGGCAGTGATCATCCCAATGATGGTAACTCTATTTCCATATGTCCTGATAAATTCCCAATCATATCATATGATCTTTTGGTTCCTCATGAGGATTTTAATTTAGATCTAGAATCTACTTCGGTCAAAGAATATTTTCATATCAATAATTCCCCTTCACTTCATTATCCCTTGTATCCTACCATTCACAACACATCCACTTGCGACAGAGATACTCCATGTTCTTTTGTTTCTTCGTTCGATGAATTATCCCCTCAATTGACACAAGGTGGTGAGGTTGTCCATGATGAAATTGAAAACAATCTAATCATAGAGTATCCTTCCTAATCCCCGTCATCTCTTCTTTTGCATGAAGACAACTCTTCAAATCAGATTTCTCATGAGATCTCACCTATTCATTTGTCTTTGAATGTGTTATCAGAAGAGCCTATCCAACTGCGTAATCTGATTGTTGAAGTTGAAAAGTCTGTGAGACCTATGACAGAGACAACTACCATCCGAAGAGCAGTTTTGAAATCAGTAACAACAACCATCCTTCAACCATGCATGATCTGGTTCAAGCTTAAAAATGTGATTCTACAATCCTAGAAAGTTCTAGGTTATTGCTAAGGAGTCGAGGCACTTCAACTTCCATTGATGTTTATGTCAGGATATCGTGACTCTGGTAAGCCCCCTGAACTAAATCATATATGGTTTCTCTTGCACAATCCATATATCTACATGGTTTCACTTGATGTGAATTTCTGCGTGGAAAATGTTTGGTATTCCAGGTGTAGTCTTTTGAGTTTTCAAGATTTTACTTCTAACCGAATTCAAGAATCTGTTATAGTTCATTCGCCTTCATGCAAATTTATCACATCAAACTCTCATTGGGAATGTCCATCTCTCATAAAGTCATGGATTTGTGAATTTTATCATCTCAAGGACTATCTTTTCCCTCAAGAATCATACTTATCAAATTTATCCCTTAATGGTCATCTCCTCACAAATCTTATATTGCAAATATGTCCTCTCATCACACTAGAAATCTCCCTGTGTGATAAATGAATGCACAAGTTGTCACACGAATCAAGTTCTTCTCCATTCACCATGCCTCAACTGGTTTCATGCATTTGTGGTGCTAACATCCCTTTTAAACACTTTTGATGACTATGATGCATGTACAATTGGTCACCAGTTGCAGGAAGGTGGTATGTCATATCTGGCTTGCAACAAACTTGGTTCGATTGTTTAGAGCATTCGCAAAATTGTTCAAATTGATTTTTCTCTGTTCATTGCAAATTGGGAATCTTATCTTTTAATCAACTCATCTAACCAATTCTTCGTCTTTGGTGGCTATCATCCATCTTATCATTTTCCCATCAGCACAACCAATGATATTTGTTTCACACTCTTTAATCTTCATTTTTCAACGTCTCTCTAGTGAGATTTTTGTCAAGCATGTGAGGCACTGCAGCCTTCACTGATGGTTATGCCAAGTCCTCACTGTCTTGGCATGACTGCTGAGAATGATGAGATCTAGTTTCCCTTAAAATATTCCCATCGTGATCCCACTTCTCGAATAGAAAATTCATCTTTTCAAAGATCACGAGGTTTTCAAGAGGGCCTTCATGAATTTTATGATCCAATCTCTGAATGGCTGGAATAATCTTATTTGGAAATCTTTGTTGCAGACAAAAAGTTTCAATCCTTCCTCGCACTTGCTAAGAAGCTCGATGTAGATGAGAACACATCCGCAAGAGGTTTCTGAGGTTTGTTGAAAAATGTTATTAATCAAAAAGCATGTGGATTGGGTGGAAGTAGTGGTTGTGACACATATTTCTGCCTATAGGCAGGACTTTCCATTTCTTGTGAAATTTTTTCAATTTTTTGTATCTTCTGTTGCACACTACTTTATATCGCTTTTAATCGTTCATATCTTTGTGGATGCAGGTCGGGAATGACTACGATGGCTTCACTATAAATTTCATTACACATAAACCCAACCTTATAGTTGTTAGGTTAAGAGTAGGATTAGCTGCATCATTTGCTTTCCCTTTCTTGCACTCATTCTACACTCATTTTCTATAGTTTGTCCTCGTTTCCTTATTCTAATGCTACATCATGTTTTCTTTAGCCATTTTGTTTTCTTGTCTTCTAGTTTTGTTTCCTTATTGTGTGTTTCTTTCTTCTCATATTATTTTCCTTTCTTGTTGAGTTTTCTTTGAGCTTTCTACAAGCGAATAAGTGTTGTTCCTGGACCTATTTTGGCTTCCAAGTGTGTATGTGGCTGAAGTTCAAAGATTCTTGTGACACTTCAACATTTGGCTGGTCCTATGTCTAGCTTCCTTGTAATTGGTTGTATCTTTTAGTTGATGAAGTTTTGACAGAAAATATGATCCATCCGTAAGGAGAGCTTTGGTCCAACCATGGACTTGTGTCCAATATGGGAACCTCATGCCTATACTCAGTTTTCTGTTTTGGCGTTTTCAATATTATCCAACTAGTACAAAAGGAGAATGGGAAACTCTAAACGCACAAACCTAAATTAGAGGTATTTATATGATCCTTTGAAGGAACAACCTCTTATGGTCTCAATAAGTCAGGATCCCTCTTCCATCCCAAAATAAATAAGTGTTGATGCACAATTCTCTTTAAATAAATAAATAAAGGTGAAAGAAGAGAAAGTATTCATGTGCAGAGACGTGAAACAAACAACTCCATCAGAGTACTATTCAGGCTTGTTGACAGTGGAGAAATGTTTGTGTTCCTGCGTGAGTTCGTTGGGGTATTGTCCAGGCCTATTAGGCAATGGAGCAACACTAGAAATGAAAAACTATACTCTGAAAATCTTAAACTCATGAGCAAAACTACCCTTCCCAATTCAAAACACTGTGATTCGGCTGAATCTTATGTTGTGCTCAACTGAGAAGGTACAAAGGGGACCATGTATTCCCATGGGGTAAGTGGATAATGAAAATTAATCCACACGATCAATCAATATGCCCTGAAGGACCAAGGCCCTACACTAAAAACAAACCAAGACAGAGAAGCTAGATTCAACCAGTTTGTCGCCAACTATTGTAGTGGCTGCACCCTCCAAAATTTTGGCCTACACTTGAATTTCGGAGCCTATTGTGGATCCTATGATTGGTCATTCCTTAGTCACTTATTGGTAAGTTCATGATTTCAAACTCCCTTCCTAAATCTTGAGAGTCGTTCACAATTTCATATTTATATAGCATGTGTCATCTTCAGGCATAGGTATTGTTGCTTTTCATGCAAAGGGAATTTTGTTTTTCTTCAGGGGAAATATTTGTGAGATTGAGTTGTTCTCATCATATAGACATGTTTCGTACTCATTTCCAAATTTCCATGCACTATTACACAAGTGTTGCCATTATCCTCACAAAGTCTATCATTGGAACCGCACTTGTCATAAGCTACCACAAAGATTGTTGCATTAAGCAAAGTATGTTTTCATATGTTTTGGATGGTCTATGTTGTATCACTAAGTTTTGAAGTGTGTGATCGTAGTCGATTTCTATCACTGTTCACATCAGTTCAATTGATCCCACAATTAGCCAAATTCCAGAGTATTCCTAGCAACCTAGCCTCATCCAAACTTCCTAAACTACGCACTTCGCATCTGCAACCCCCAAAACTTTTCCTTGCCTACTGGAACTATGAAATGCGTAGAAATCCCAGCCTCCCTTGGAATCCAAAATGGCACAATGGCTTCCTTCAATTTCCTTCCCTCAACCAGAACCCATTATCTCCAAAAACTACTTAGTTTTGTCCCTCAAGCATCTCAACTGCCCAATCCACCTTGCCTCCTGAAGTTACACATATTTTTCCTCCCAAGGCCTTATTGTTATAGAAATTTTTGGGCACTTCAACCCCAATCATAAATGTCCATAAACTGAGGCCTCCTAAGTCCCTAAAAGTGTTGCTTCACTGCTTAAAGGAACAAGGTCAGCTGATTACATCATCTCCCAGAAGTTCTCCACTAAAAACTGCTCATAAATGGTCAAAATTGGGCCATACTAAAAACCCAGTGCAGAGGGTGCGATGCATATCACCTTCCCAGTGTAAAAGGTGTGATTCATACTGAATGGCTCCTCTGTAGGGTGCGATGGTCGAGAATGGACAAATGGCAGGGACAAAATGCGAGGTGGAAGATCATGGAATCTTCCAGAAGCTTCCCCTCTGACACTTGTCTCTCTGTTTTCGACCAGGGATGAGTAAGAGATCACCATTCTTCAAGTGGAAGAAGGAACTATCAGAGAGAGGACACTAATCAAGACCCTAGAAGATGATTCACCTCCCTGCAATCATCTATATATGGATCCCTCATCACAGAGATCCAGGGGCTGGAATCTTGTATCTTGTAGAGAAGTGTTGTTGGTTTTCTGGTGTATATTCATAGTGTTGGGTGATATAAGCTTTACTTGAGGTGAAGAAGGGCTTTCTAGCTGGAGGATGATGCTAGGTTAGAACATATGGTTGTAATCTTCTTGCTACTTTTAATCTTAATAAAGCTATTCAAGTTTTCATCCATATTCTTGTATGTTTACTTATATATGCATTTGTATGGTTAACACACAATTGGTCCTGTGTTATTTATGAATATAGATATTTGTTCTTCGATAGTAGTATGTTGTTGTGATTCCACAGGTGCTCTTTGAAGCTGGGCAGATGAAGAAGAAGCGGCGAAGCTCTATCAGGAAAGAGAGTAATCAAACAAGGAAATAAAGTGCAAGACTAAGGTTGGTCTCCTTGGTTTCACTCTTATCTACTTTCATAAAGGAAAACGAAAGTAGACTTTACTTGTTTGTTTCGAAGATAGTTACCAGTCTTAGTGGGAATAGCAGCATCCGAATGGACACTATTCCTGGTAACACTTATCTTGCAATAGTAACTTCCTGCTTAAACTACACAATTTTATCTCTCAGAGGCCACTACGCAATTCCTTCCCTCAGTGAGGACAGTCCAGAAATTTCCCTCAGTCTAGCCTGACCTGCGCATTACGTAGTCTCAATGATCAAGCTTGAACCTTGGGTTCTTGAGCTATGCAATGGTGTCATCATTGGGCCTCCTCTCTCAGCCTGTCACCTCAGTCTCATCCCAATTTATGAATCCAAGTACAACATCTTAGACTAGGGGTTTATCAGACTGCTGTCATCTTGTCATTAGTGGATTACATATACAGTAATTCTACTAGCCTATGACAAGATTATGAAGAAGGAGATTAATAAGGATGACATGCTAAATGAATCTTAAGGAGATGAGGAGAAAATATAGTTATCAAATAAGAATAGCAAGGAGCCCACGGTATGATGGAAGATCGGGACCGCATGAAGACTTCATTTGATGCATAACCCTTTGGAGGGTAGGTATGGAAAACAAAGCACATATTTTGAATCCAACTACAATAATTACTTGAAACTTTGGTGCTCAATATAAATCACTTGAGAAGTTTTTCTAATTTGTAAGTGATGAAGTTATGGATACTACCAAAATCAAACAACATTGTTATATTTTAATTTCTTATATATCCTTCTATATTGATGGTTTTTGGATTATTGATGTTGCCTAATGCACTTGTTATGGTTCCAATTGTTTGTGTTCTTCCTCTTTAGAGTCTATCAAAAATAATTTACTCTCACTAGATTTATGCCTCTTATTTTACTTGTCGTCACAATTGAAACATTGTCCTTTTTATATCCTTTCATCTATTTGCTAAGATGTCAACCTTGTTGGTTGAGTGACATTAGGAGAGGGAGCATGAAGTTCTATATTTTTATTTGTGACCAATTTTATAGTAACCATATTTTTTCTTTCAACTTTCCTCGCTATACTAAAAGCATGTTCTAGGGATTTAAGTTCAAAGAGATGCACATCATGTTGGATGCTTTCCTTTAAAGTTGCCATAAAGAGGTATAACAAATTATTCTTTGAAATGTTATTTACACTAAGACTCAATTTTTGGAATTATTGAATATGCTCTATAATTATACAAATTTTTCAAATATTTATAAATTTAATAGATAATTTATTTCCATTAATATCACCATAATGTGTCATAAATTCCTTTCTAAAAATGGGCCAAGCTATAACATAATCCTTTTTCTTCACACAAAGCAATTGATACCATACATTTTTGTCTTGTTTAGAAATATTTTGTGTTTTGTAAGGATGACACTTGAAGTAGATCAAAGTGTTGTTCCATCTGAAATATCCATGTTATAAAATCATTACCATCAAACTTTGTCATATCAATATTCGAAATGCAGTGCTTCCTTGGTGCTAAATTGCAACCCTAATAATGTGGATCTTGGATTGAAAATTCATTATTATGTTTATGTGATTCAATATTTATGCTCTCCAATTGCAATAAAATTCTCCTCATATTTGATTGAGTCTCAAAACAATTCTTCTCCTTATGTTTGTGATTTCCTTGGATCTCCATATCCATTTTTGGAAAATACTTTAATAGAATCATTTGCAATTCATCTATCGATTTTTTTATTTCTTCCTTATTTTCATTCATATTATTTTCTATTTCATCCATAGTTGCTTATATTCATTCATATTATTTTCCATTTCATCCATCATTTCTCTTTTAAGGTTTACTTGAAAAACCGCTAAATCCACCTTATTCAACATACAACGTTCCATTTCATTAACTTTATTCTCTAATTGGGAGAACATAAATTCTAAGTCTTCACTTACTTTATATTCCATGGATGAGACTTGAGGATGTTTAATTGGTGTAGTATCTTTTGGATCTTTCTTTGGAGCCATGTGCGAAGACAATAATGGTACTCCGCTTTATCATGATTTCCAGTCATAAAAAAATGAATCTTCTAATAAAAAGCTATGTTACTTGTAAGTTGTGTACCTTTAAACCCCTAGCTTGGAGAATATTTGAATGGATGACATTTTTCTTGATATATCTCTAATATTTTATCCCCTTTTAATTTAAATTTTTTATTTATAGTACTCTTACATGTCCTCCTTATGATTCCACAAGTCTGATGAGAATTTGACATGCTAAGTGAAAGTTATGATAACTTTCCCAGAACTTGCTAATTTGTTTCCTATCCTAAGAGCAAGCTTGTATAGTGTATCGTGTGTCCAATTCTTCAAATATAATTCTAAAATTTTTATCCAAGGTACTTTTATATGCCTCCTAATATCTCCAAAATTTTCACATTCTGATCAAAAAAAGTTGTAAAAAATACCAAGCTAACTTGTTTAAAACTTATTTCAAGACCATATAGAAATGCTCACTTCCATAGTGAATATCTTTGAAAGTATCGTGAAAAGTGTGAAATTTTTACTACATGTACCTAGAGATATTTCCTCTTTCCCCTCAAAATTCAATTATATTAGACATCCCAAGAAATAGGTTATCGTGAAAATCCAAATTGATTTGTTTGAAATTAATTTTAGAAACATTCATGAACCCTAACTTCCTTAGAGCATACCTATGAAAGTATAGTGAACCAAAGTTATAACGTTTTATAGTAGGTTCCTAGTAATCTTTCCTCTTTTACCTCAAAATTTCATAGTCTAAAATGTACCTGAAATAAATTATAGCCAAAATTCAAAATTGACATGTTTGAAACTGATTTGAGGAGTATTCAAAAACCTTTAATTCCTCAAAGAATATATTCAAAAGTGTAGTGTACCAAGATTTTAAATTCTATCCATATGTTCCCTAATATCTCTCCTCAATATGCTCCAAATTTCACGATTTGAAGCATCTCAAAAATTAATTTATAGCTCAAATGCCAAATTGGCCCATTTGAAGTAGCAAAACCCTAGTATCATAAGCCCTAATGCCAAATGTTATGAACCTTGTTCCTTAGAAATGATAAGTAACCAATAATAATAGTCCTTTTCGGGGCGGGGGGGCTCCGTTTACTTGAATACAATGTACAAAACAAGGTTTGAGGGCATAACTCCTACTTGTGAAAAATATTTAATATCTAAATTATGTGTTAAAAAATGTAATAAGCTAAACCAAGCATAGAAGTCTATGGAAGCATGAGAGATCAAGTGAAAAGAGTGATGTTAGGGATGAATATTATTTAATATTTTTAAGGAGAGATTCATGGAGATATTGTGGAGGAAGTTGAGGAATTGGTTCAAACTAAAATCTATTCATGACATGCTTTGTTATGGTCACATATAATTTATTTAGTAACATTTGTACAATACACATTACACATGATAATATGCATATTTTGTTGGAAATAATACTAGGGGGTGAATCGGTATTTATAATTCAATAATTTTTCATTTCCTAATCAGATTTATATACGCTACTTCAATGAAGTGAACTTGCGTGTGCACGCAACTATGATTAAATAAAATAGCGTATACACAAAGAACTTATGATTTAGTTAATTCATCATGTATTGATCTATAATCAGTGCATCAATATTTTAATCTACAGTAACTATGTGCAGTAATAACATAATAAACCATCACACATAAGCAACACACATGAACACCAAGATTTAAGGTGGAAACCCAATGTGGGAGAATAACCACATGTTGTTATCATCTCTATCTTCTTTTTAATATAAAGAAAATCTATTTATAATTTTGTACTGGTTTAGACTCATACCAGTACATAGGCACCCACCTGCAGAAGGCTATAACCTTCTCTTGTTCTCCAGCTTCTTCTGGAAGGGAGCTACAACCCCCAGCTCCTATACTAAACGATATGTTTACTAGTATGTAGGCGCTGGCCTATAGAAGGCTATGACCTTCTCTCTTCCTCCAGGGACCACGTTTCATAAATTTTCAAACTTGATGCTCCTGGGACACAACAACACAATATGAAGGCCTCATTTCATCAAATTTTCACACTAGACCCATCAAAAACTTTGAAGCTCGAACTCTATAATAATAATTGCATCAACCAACAATTAGTCAATCTAAATAGTTAGATTACTGTCACGAGAACACTGTGATGAACCTAGAAACCTGCATCATCATTCAGAACTAGCTGCAACCTCAAAAATCATACATCAGAATGCATACGCTACTTTAATGAACCCAACTTGCGTGTATATGCTACTTCCTTTAACCAAACCTGCGTATACCTCCAAAAATACTGAATCATAAAAACTTCTGAATCAAATCTGTACCAACCAGTAATATTCTAAACATCTACTATCAAATTATAGAGATCTAGATAGTCAACAGTAAATATCACCCTTCTCACTTAATCAATCAATCAATCAGACTCAATCTCCTTATGCATTTAGTTCTACTTTTAGATATAAAAAGACATCATTAACAAACAACATTAAACCAACAACACTAATAAGATAGATCAATCATTTCTAAATAAAAGGATTTTATTTTGTATACGATACTTGGAAGCTTTGAACCAGCGTGTATACGTGTCTTCCCCAAGTCGAACCAGTGTATATATCTGTAAATACTAAATTACAACTTCACTAGTATTCTAGATTTCAGACACACCCATATCATGACATTTAAAGAATAAAACATGTGTAAGCAATCAGATCTAGCCCAACCAATATCAAAACATTCAATGATAAGTCATTTCAGGTCTCATGATCCTGATCCAACATTGAATTCAAGGTGTACACAATATTTCAAATTATATCATAGTCATAGCCCCTACAACATAAAATTTACTTCAGATAGAAGTATTCCTGAGAAACCCTTTCACTTGCACCCTTGGCCCTTTGATCTTCTCCTCCTTATATAGTTTTTGGCCTTTCTCAATACCTCGGACCAAAACAACATTTAGAACCGGTGGTATTCTTGGATGGGATCAAATATTCGTTACTCCACTCAATATTGTGGGCTAATACCATGGTATTGACCCTTGGTATTTTTAATCTTGAATTTTCTTGATTTTCCAACCCATATAAACTTTTCCTCTTGTGAAAGTTTGTGCATACGTATACACTCTTTTTGTTCTGTGAACCTGTGTGTATACACTTCTTTGACAAGGTGAACCTGCGTATACATCTTAAACTATCTTAAAACATCATTTTCCTTCAACTTCTTGATTATAATCAATAGAACTTTGTTCCATATTCATGTTCTTCTGTACCAATGCCCTGTTACCTCTAAATTGACCTGTTACAATGTGAGTTTCCCTTTATCAAATCTGAACAAACCTGTGAGTGAGTTTCCATCAAGGACAACGCCTGTATCATAATGCCAACAATCTCCCCCTTTGGATTATCGATGGAAACCATACTCGTGTTGATTACTTCAAGTTGTAGAACCTATTTGAGATATCATGCAACACCAAAATACTCTCCCCTTTGACATCAAGGGCAAAGGGCAGACCAAGATATGCTCCCCCTTTGAGATACACTATGTTTTCCATGCTCCCCCTGAGTACATGCAAAGTTTGTAGAGATATTTTTTCAAAAGAATAACATGACTCTATAACTCAACCATGTGAGTATGACCTTCCTATCACCAATGACTCATTCAAAAATAGACTATCAAAAAAGGAGACATATTACACCCTAGATTTTTACATGACCTATGCAACAATTGATATGGATATCTGAAACCATAGCTAAAATCAGAAACCATAATGCCAACAATGCAAAATGTTTGTGAAGGCTAATGCTCCCCCTAGACCTGTGCTACCTATGCATTGTCAAAAAATCATTCATCAAGGCATCTTCATCAGTTAGATAAAAATCAATGAACAAAGCACATTAGTAGACTATAATTATCAATATCATACTGAGCAGCCATGACAGGGTTTGACCCACTGTTTTTCTATCAGAAAAACATATACGCTCCTGCAGCCACAGATTCTTGCATATATATGTGACTATCCTTTATGTTACTCGCATATAGGAACCTTCTTCTGAAAACTGGATTTAACAGCAGGATAATGTAGGAACTACTCCAAGCTTTTGCCTAAGATATTCAAATGTTTCTCTGGGATGAAATTTGGTAAATATATCAACAACCTATTCTTTGGAGGGAACATATGCCAATTTAACCTTTTGTTCAAGCACTTGTTCTCGTAGAAAATGATACTTAATGGGTATGTGCTTGTTCTTGGAGTGCATGACTAGATTTTTTGAAATACTAATGGCACTTGTATTAACACATAACATGGAGATGGGTGGAGAACATGTGATTTGAATGTCTTGCAATGTTTGCATCATCCAAAGTAGTTGTGTGCAGCAAGATGCAATAGCCACATATTCCGCTTCAGCTGTAGATAAGGTAATCGAACTTTGTTTCTTGTTGAACCAAGATACTAACCATGATCCCATATAGAATGCACCTCCACTAGTGAATTTTTGATCATCAACATTTCCTGCCCAATCTGCATCTGTATATGCATGAAGAGTAAGATCTCTCTTTAGGATACCATAGACCAAAGTCTTGAGTTCCTTGAAGACATTTGAATAGTATTTTTACAACCTGAAGATGTGATTCCTTTGGATTTTCTTGGAACCTTCCAACAATTCCTACTGCATGCATGATATCAGGTCAGGTACCTGTTAGATAGAGCAGACTTCCAATCATAGATTTGTATGTTGGTTGATTCATTGTAGGTGATTCATCATTAGAACTGAGACTACATCCTGTTACCATTGGGGTTCATACTAGTTTAGAATCTTCCATTCCATACTTCTTCAGAATCTGCTTGAGATATTTAGTTTGTGAAAGAAAAATACCATCTTTTGTTTGTTGTACTTTTAGACCAAGAAAATAAGTAAGTTCAACAAGTAAGGACATTTCGAATTCTTGCTGCATAATCGAGGAAAAATTCTGACTCATAGATTTTTCATTGTTGTCGTTCCTCAGCTTTAGCTAAACATGCAGTGAAATCCAATCACCTTGTTTGCATCGAGGATTCCCAGGTCATTGCCAGGATTGATCACTTCCATCATAGGAAGCTTTGAGAAGCCATTGAAATTGAAAAGTGTGCTATTAATCTTAACAAGGATGATTGTTGGAAGTTTAGTAGAAGTTGGATCCTCACACTATTTTCGTATTTTTTTTTTTAAATAAATATAATAATTAATAATTGATTATTTTTACCTTTATATTGCTATATATATCCTCTTTGACCTCCCTATTAAAATATTATCTATTATTTTAATATAATAATATTTAAATATAATTGTTGAATATTATTCATTTTTAATAATAACCATATTAAACTTATTTTTAATTATATATTTACAAATATTCAATTCTTATTATATTATATTATAATCTAACTAATTTAAAGTCAATTATTATTTTAATTAAAATATTAAATAAATTAAAATAAAACATAACAAAATAATAATAAATTTATTCAACTAATTTTTTAACGGCTAATTCCTAACAATTATTTTCTAACAGCTAACTCTAGAACAGATGCATCCTTGATATTTAAACATTCTGACTGATTGCATTTTTCACCTTTGTCCTAAGGATGAACCACATTAGATGGTTCAAAACATCAACAAAAAAACTCATGATGTGATTAATCCGAAAGAATTTATCAAAAAAAGATGGTAGCGTCAACATAAACAACAATAATTAGTAGTTTATCATTCTCAATCTTGGTGTATAAGTTGTTGTCTACAGATCCTTTTGTGAACCCTTGTTGTTGTAGATATTTGTCAAGGTGATAATACTAAGCCCTTGGAGTTTGTTTCAGTTCATAAAGAGCCTTTTTTATCTTGGATACAAGCTTTGCATCATTTCCTAGAATGAATCCTTCTAGTTGTTCCATATGAAATTCTTCTTCTAACTCTCCATTAAGAAATGTAGATTTAAAATCCATTTGATACACTTTGAATTTCCGAAAACTTGAAAGAGCAAGAAACATTCTTATAGCTTCAAGTCTGGCAACAGGTGCAAATGTTTCTTCAAAGTCTATACTTTCTTGTTGAGCATACCCTTTATAGACAAGTTTTTCTTTGTTTGTAATAACCTCTCCATTTTCATTCAATTTATTCTTGAATATCAATTTTGTTCCTATAACATTTTTATCAAGAGGTCTAAGAACTAGTTCCCAAGTATCATTCTTTTCAATTTGGTCAAGTTATTCATTCATTGCCTTAACCCAACATTCATATTTGCTAGCTTCATTAACATTATGTGGTTCTATGGAGGATAGTAATGCTAAATAACTGGAAGTTCCTACAAGAGTTCTTCTTGTCTATACTCCAGACCCTTTTTCTCCTAGAATTTGAGATTCTGGATGATTCTTTTGAACATACTTGGATGGAGTATTTTCCTTGTTAGTTGTATCTTATTATGATGCTTCATTGGTTTCTTCCTCTATATCATTTTGATTTGATATGAGAAAGAATTCATCGTCTTCCTCATTGTCATCATCCTTTGTTGACCTTATCTGTTTTGGATTTCTACATGCTTCATCAATTACTACATCAATGCATTCAACAATTTTCCAAAGTCTCTTGTTATAACATTTGTATCCTTTACTTCTAGATGAACAACCAAGAAGAATTCCTTCATCTGCTCTTGGTTCAAACTTACCAAGTTTTTCATCAGTCTTTTTGATGAAACATTTTCTTCCAAAAACTCTAAAGTGTTTTACAGTAGGAGGCTTGCCATACCAAAATCCATATGGAGTTTAATCACTATTTACACGAACAATAGCTTTGTTGAGAATAGTCATGACAGTAAATGCAGCTTCACCCCAGAAGGTAGCAGGAGTTCTAGATTCATCAAGCATAGCTCAAGCAATTTATTGAACTATTCTATTCATTCTTTCCACTACGCCATTTTGTTGAGGAGTTCTGGCAATAGAGAACTACGTTCTTATTCCATGGTGTTCACAAAAATAAAATAAAAAATCATCTAATATGAATTCTCCCCCTCGATCAAATCTGAGACATTTGATTTTTCGATCTGATTCATTTTCAACTAAGCTTTGAAGGCTTTAAAATTTTCAAATTCTTCATCTTTATGCTTTAGTATACCTATCCATCACATTATTGAAAAATCATCAATGAATAAAATAAAGTATTCTTCTCCACGAGGTGACTTTTCCTTATTGGTCCACACAAATCAGTATCGACGAGTTCAACAGGCGTACTTGCTAATCCTTCTTTTTCATGGAAATGAAGTCTAGTTTGCTTACCGACTTGACATGGTTTGCAAATGGTATTTTCTAGGATGTTGATATCTGGAAGATCATGAACCGCCTTGAGCTTGCATGCTTTTCTTATTTGAGAGAATCTTAGATGCCCCAATATTCTGTGCCATAACCAATTTTCATTTGTTTTGCTTAGATAACATTGTTTTTGTCCACCTTTCAAAATGTATAGATTGCTTGGAGTTCTTGTACCTTTGATTACAGTCTTTCATGTATCAAGCTCACGAACCACACATGCATTTGATCGAAACCCAATTTCATTTCCTTGATCACACATTTGACTAACACTTAACAAGTTATGTTTTAAACCATCAACGTACATGACATTTCCAGCTTTAACCTTTTCTTTCAAATAAACAGAACCTTTACCTTTAATGACAGCTGGTGTGTCATTTCCAAAGGAGGCATTCTTTTCTTTTTCTAAAGCATTATATGAATGAAGTTTCTCTTTATCACCTGTCATGTGTTTAGAGCATCCGTTGTTAATGTAACACTGATTTTCTTGTCCTTTGGCAAACAGAGCTATGCCACATCTTCCTGATTGAAATTCATTGTTTCTCCATACCTTGGAATTTGATGATGTTTTATCCTTTTGAAGTGTTGCCTGAAATTTTCTCTTGCATTTAGATTCTTCATGACCAAAGTTATTACAAAACAAACATACAATTTCATCTTCAAGAGGAGAAAAGTTATTATAAGAACTTTTCTTGATTCCTATTATGCTCCTTTGATTTCATGCTTCTCTAGTCATGATAGTTTTGTAAGCAACACATTGAGTAGCTTTATGCCCAAAGTTCTGGCATGAAAAGCATTGTCCATTAAAGAAGTTTTTGTGATCATAGAATCTTTTGGTATTGTCTACCTTTTGGTGCGGGGGAATCAGTATTTATAATTAAATATTTTTTCATTTCCCAATCATATTTATATACACTACTTCAATGAAGTGAACTTGCATGTGCACGCAACTGTGATTACAGAAACCAGTGTATACCCAGAGAACTTATGATTTAGTTAATTCATAATGTGTTGATCTTTAATCAGTACATCAGTATTTTATTCTACAGTAACTATGTGTAATAATAACATAATAAACTATCACACATGAACAAAAAGATCTAAGGTGGAAACCCAATGCAAGAGAAAAACCACTTGTTGTTGTCGTCTTTGTCTTCTTTTTAATATAAAGAAAATCTATTTACAATATTGTATTGGTGCAGACTCATACCAATACATAGCCACCCACCTGCAGAAGGCTATAACCTTCTCTCGTTCTCCAGCTTCTCTTGGAAGGGAGCTATAACCCCCTAGCTCGTGTGCTATCCGATATATTTACTAGTACGTAGGCGCCAGCCTACAGAAGGCTATGACCTTCTCTCTTCCTCCAAGGACCATGTTTCCTAAATTTTCAAACTGGATGCTCCTAGTACACAACAACACAATATGAAGGCCTTGTTTCATCAAATTTTCACACTTGACCCATCAAAAACTTTGAAGCTCAAACTGTATAATAATAATTGCATCAACCAACAATCAATCAATCTAAACAGTTAAATCACTGTCACCAGAACACTGTGCTAAACTGAGAAACATGCATCATCATTCAAAACTAGCTACAACCTCAAAAATCATACATCAAAATGCATACGCTACTTTAATGAAACCAACTTGCATGTATACGTTACTTCCTTTAACCAAACCTGCGTATACCGCCAAAACTACTGAATCATAAAAAATTCTGAATCAAATCTATACCAACCAGTAATATTCTGAACATCTACTGTCAAATTACAGAGATCTAGACAGTCAGCAGTAAAGATCACCCTTCTCACTTAATCAATCAATCAATCGGTCTCAATCTCCTTATGCATTCAATTTCTATTTTTATATCTAAGTAGACATCATTGGCAGACAATAGTAAACTAGTAGCACTGATCAGATAGATCAGTCATTTCTGAATAACAGGATTTTCTTTTGTACACGCTACTTGGAAGCTTCGAACCAGCATGTATATGTGCCTTCACCAAGTTGAACCAGCACATATATTTGCAAATACTAACTTAAAACTTCGTTTCTATTCCAGATTTTAGACATACCCATTTCATGACATTTAAAGAATAAAACATGTGTAAACAATCAGATCTAGCCCAACCAATATCAGAACATTCAATGATAAGTCATTTCAGGTCTAATGATCTTGATCCAATATTGAATTCAAGGTGCACACAATATTTCAGATTATATCATAATCATAGCCCCTACAACATAAAATGTACTTCAGATAGAAGTATTCCTAAGAAACCCTTTCACTTGCACCCTTGGCCATTTGATCTTCTCCTCCTTACATAGTTTTTGGCCTTTCTCAATACCTCAGACCAAAACAACATTTAGAACTTGTGGTATTCTTGGACGGGATCAAATATTCATTACTCCACTCAATATTGTGGGATAATACCATGGTATTGACCCTTGGTATTCTTTAATCTTGAATTTTCTTGATTTTCCAACCCATACGTGCTTTTCCTCTTGTGAAAGTGTGTGCATATGTATATGCTCTTTTTGTTCTGTGAACTTGTGTGTATACGCTTCTTTGACAATGTGAACCTGTGTATATAGCTTAAATTATATTAAAACATCCTTTTCCTTCAACTTCTTCAATTTGATCAGTAGACCTTTGTTCCATCTTCCTGTTCTTCTATACCAATGCCTTGTTACCTCTTAATTGACCTGTTACAATGTGAGTTTCCCTTTATCAAATCTGAACAAACCTGTGAGTGAGTTACCATCAAGGGCAACACTTGTATCATAATGCCAACATATTTAATGTGTTTTCCACTTCATGGGTTTCTTATTTTCTTGAGTATTATTCTCTATGTCCATTGCTTCTTAAATATCTATTATAGTGAACAAATTATATAAAAGTTGTTCGAGAATAGAATGTGTGGTGTGAGTGTTGTTTTTATTCATCATTTCATATGATTTCAGTTCTCACTGAAGAATAAATTGATAACTACCTCCCACCATTTTTTATGGCACGATAGTTAATAATAAAAATATGAATTCTTAAGGTACGGTTTTCTATGTTTTCGAGGAGTGGAGAGAAGAAGATAATGGAAGTGAGAAAGAATGAATTAAGGTTGTAGTTACCTACTTTCTTACGACACTAAGTGGAAACATCAATACCAATATAGATGACATCCAACCCATTCTCATAATAGATGGAAACTTAGATGAATGTGATGATGTTCGGAAGGGAGAAATTTTCTAACGATATTTTAATTTTCTCCCACTTGAACCTAGCAAGAGGAGAGCCATATTATCTCACTAAGCCATGTTTCTCCTTCTACTATATGTTGATAAAATATCAAGTGGAACAATTTATTTTTCTTTCTCATCATGAGTTCAAGTCTCTATAAATCTCATATTCAATGAGGACTATTGTGGGAAAGACGTCAATTCTACTTGCAACAGCCTTGGGAGAGTTTACTAGAGCCTTCTTATTTCCATGAACATTTTGAAACTAGTACGTCATGGCAATGCATCGAAGGGTTTGGCATGATGTGAAAGAGTAGAGATTTCCATGAAAGGAGAGTCATTCAATACTGAAGAAAATAGAGGTGATGGTGTATCCTGTAGTAGTTCCTGCCACTTGTGAATAATATTTAATATCTAAATTATGTTATGAAAAATGTAATGAGGTATACCAAGCATAGAAGTTTATGAAAGCATGAGATGTTATGAGAAATAGTTGATGTTAAGGATGAAGGATGTGTTGTCGCTGCTACAACATGCTCCAAATTTTTCCTACATTAAATTTTTTGAGCCTCCTAATGATCATGCCATCCTTCAATTAAATCCGTTAATGTCATGCTCAGTCATGTTTTTTAAGTGTTCATGTATTCCTTTAGGAATCTCTTGAAGTTGCAATCAACACCCTACACAATTTTGCGTACACTTGAATTTTGGAGCCTATTGAGGATCTTGTGATCTATCATTCCATGGTCACTTCATGGTCAATTAATGCTTTTTAAAGTGTTTAAGCATTCTTCTCTGGTTCTAAGTGTCAATGTCACTTGCTCACACATCCACAACCTTTGATGAATTCAAAAATGCACATTTTTGTTATGCAAGCTTAGTTGCATTACACAACTTTTGATAGAAAGGATTAAGTACAATGCATTTTGCAACTTATGTCGACAGTTAGGGTGCACTCTCCATTGACAGTCTTCCTCTCACTTTTGGTTGCATTTGTCTCATCATTCTAGTGATTTTTCTCAACTATCGCTTTTGTGCACCTTTTCTTTCACAAGTGTCCCTTTCATGTTCACGACTGACATTTTTGCTTGATTTCACTTTAATAAGTGGATTTTTCATGTTATTTTCACTCTGACATGTGTTTCTTTCAATTTCTTTATCTTTTACAAGTGTTATTTTCACTTTTCCTTACTTTTTCAAGTGTCGCTTTTAACTATGTTCACTCATGTATGTGTTTCACATTTGAACATCACTAGAGGTAGCTCTAGCGCACTCTTCTACATTATATGGTACTACATATCATTAGAACGTGCATTAGACATATTCCTATAGCTTAGCGCACTTTCTGGTCATAGTCAACACTTGTGTCTCAATGTGTGTTCTATGTGTCATAATTCTCTGTTTCAACTATCGCACTTAGAAATAAGTGTCACTTTGTTGTTGTTTCAAGGTGTGATTATTGTTCATGAGCCCTGTGCATTTCCTTGGATTATTTGATGGCTTTCATATGTGTTATCCATGTTTGAGTCTCACTCAAATTCATTTCCCTCTCTTACTCCACTGGTTTCAAACTTAGACATTTTGGAGCTCTTCTTGGTCCACTTGCCCAGTGCAACTTATGAAAGCATCAACCCTTCACGAGATGATAAGAATTGTCAATTCATGAGCCTCATTAATGAGACCTTTCCATCCTAGACTTGTGCACTGAGTCCTCTTTAAGGTAAGCTCCTATGATTGCACAAAAAAAAACTTCAAAGCATAGTCACCTAACCTTCTTGCTTGTATTGACTTATTGCATTGAGTTTTGAGCATTCTACCTTTTATAGCACATGGAGTATTTCTAGTGGCGCTCTACAAAAGAAAACTATGCCATGCAAGGTCTCTTCCCTCTCACAATGCATTAAGCCTCTTCCTGGGAAAAGTGACTTGCCTTCTACTGCCCGCCTTAGTCAACTGTGAAATTTCCTCTTCCAATGAGCCTTCCTAAGCATAGGGTGCATATCTTGTTGATATTTTGCCACTATGGAATTAAACTCTACTAGTATGGAAGCCTCCTTCTGATCTGGATTTAAATAGGAATGCAAAAAATTACAGAGACAACTATTTGGTCAATTTAGTGTGTCCTAAATTGCTGCATTTAATTGTCAATCCAGGATTCATAAACTGACGAAGTGCGGCGCACTATATGTGCAAGATAACCTATCTCTTACTTTTTGTCGTTTTTGGTTTTTTTATTTGTTTTGGGGGTTTTTATCTTGGTTTATTTCCTAATGTGATATGGAAATTCTAAAAGACAAGTATGGATATAAATGTTCAAGGCAATGATGTCCTTTATAATGATTTCCAAAACTTCAAACTTCAAAAGGGGTTTAAAACATGCAATGACAAAATTAATTCCTAAAAGAAAATGAAAATGTGCCACTATACTAGTCAAACAAACTGTAAACTATTGATCATGAAACCCATTATCCTTGCTGTTGTCTAAATAAAAAAGAAATTGTGCTCAAAGAAATCAAAGAATTGCAAGCAAAGTAAATCTAATAATCAAATTACATCAACTCATATTCTGACCCCTCACCATTAGTCTCGCTATGGCTTTCAGAGGTAATCATAAACAACTTTGAGCAATCTGATATCTAATTTGAAGGAAAATAAACTAATATCAAATTACACACTCATACTTCAATCCCTCACCATTAGTCTCGCTATGGCTTTCGGAGGTAACTGATAATGACATGAGCAATTTAACATCTAACTTGTAGAAAAATAAACTAATATCAAACTACACATTCATCCTTCAATCCCTCACCATTAGTCTCGCTATGGCTTTCGGAGGTAATTGATAATGACATGAGCAATTTAACGTCTAACTTGCAGAAAAATAAACTAATATCAAACTACACACTCATCCTTCAATCCCTCACCATTAGTCTCGCTATGGCTTTTGAAGGTAACTCAAAATGACATGAGCAATTTAATATCTAACTTGTAGAAAAATAAACTAATACCAAACTACACACTCATCCTTCAATCCCTCACCATTAGTCTCGCTATGGCTTTCGGAGGTAACTGATAATGACATGAGCAATTTAATATCTGATCTAACTAATAAAGCAAATGTACAAAACTGAAATAAATAAGACAGTGCTGGAATTAAAAACTAAGAAAAATAAATCAGAAGAAGGACAAGACTAACTCCATGTCATTAGTCATTGTAAAACTATGTGCAAATTCCCAGGCTGCCTACTATAATCTGGAACAAAGACATTGATCAGTTAACAACAGTATAAAGCATGAAAAATTATGGACAGAAGCAAAACGTTAATACCATAAGAGAGGCAGTATATACTCATGAATAACTATGGCATAATGAACGTAAGGAAATAAAGCATGAAACTATACAGCAACAAACAAAACCTCGGCATGTGCAGGGGCCCTCTGCACAGTCCTCGGGCAATAGCTATCAACCACGAATTGAGCTTATAAATAGAGTCTTCTCATGTATTCAAAATGCAGTCATAACACATAAATAAAGTCATGGCACAGTGGGCTCATTAACAGTCAAAATTACATTACAAAAGCTAACTAATATGTGTATGAGAACGCATTATTTATAACAAAGGATGACATAGCTACTTTCCTACAATCTGTGCTGATAAAAGACACGTGAACAACCATGTCCAGGAATCTAGCATTATGGCTAACGTGAAGATTAAATCTTTGGAGGGTGGCTCTTGGATTCGGCTTATGGAGCAGTCCATAGGTGTTGATATATCTCCTGAGATTGAGGAACGGCGACACAAGTCTTCACGTGGTGAAAAACAGAGTTCTGTCACCGTAGGACTCTTAGGTTGACCACCACTTTACTACCTTTGACTATGGCTTCTTTCGATGAATTCGACTGAGCCAATAGGACTCGGTCCATGTCCACGTCATTTTCAACTTGCCCATGTGGCTCGATTCACCTGAAGACCCTGCAATATAGACTTTAACAAAATGGCTGTGTAAAGTTGAACTGGCTGTGGAAAGTGACAAGATTCCACAGCTCAATGAGCAAAAATCTAGTTCAAACAACAACACAAAGACATAGTTAAGAAACCACTTTAAATGCTCTTTTATAACCAATATACAATGATATTGATGGTTTAGGAGGTTCAGATGAATGGAAAGAAGCTAGAAAAAAGTGTAGGAAAGATGCAAGTTTGGGGCTCAACATACCCCCACTGTGAAGGTGTTGCATGTCCTCATGCAACCAAAATTTTGACTATCCCTCCTTCAAATCATATGTTCTGAAGCTTCTGCCAGTACATCCAGCCCTTTTCCTCTCTTCCTTGGTGCTGCTAACATCCTGGGTTTCTTCATCAAGCATCTGAATTTAAGATTGATCAGTGCTCTACTTATCTTCTTTTACTTTTTCTTCAATTTCTTGTTCTTTTTCTACCAGAGCCCGAGATGTAGCATGGTATTATCATGGATGATCTTGTCCAATTTGCTCTACTCTTTTAGTGCTTCATTTTCATTTTTTATATGTCTATTTAAAACCTCCAACTCAAAGACTTCTTGTTTCAACGATTGGACTAGAGCTTCTTCTGCTGTGTGAGGCAGAGTGGATGAAGTGCTGGGACCCGTGGCTATTCTTTCAAAGGATTCTATGTATTCATACACCTCTTGTTGCCTTGGATCTATTTCGAGTTTCGTTTTCCTTGGGCTGTCCCCAAAATGCTGTGGAGGAGAATTGACTTCAAAATCTGGTCGAAAGGGACTCATGTCAACATCTTGAGGGCTAGTTTCAACGTTTGGTTGAGAATGAGGTGGACTACGGCCAGCTAGAGTTTGTTTAGGTGTTCCTCCTCCCAAATCAATAAAATGGGGCCATTTCATTTGTGCTTTTCTCCATTTTCCCTTAAGCCTGCTGCTTCTTCTTACATACTGTGGACTACTGTCTTCTTCCTTCTGTTTTTCTTTTCCTTTCTTTTTGGCCATAGCTGACTATTCCTGCAGATGAACTAGTCTCTCAAACAATACTTGATGGTCTTCTTCTAAGGAAGGAGTTTGATGCACAGCCTCAATGCTTCTTTTCTCTTTTGATTTTGTTGGCTTTTTACCCTCGTTCTTTCCCTTCCTCCTTTTAGACAGTCTTTCTTCTCTACTAGTTCTTTCAACTGTGTTAGTAGGAGTGCTTTGAGTTTTATCACCTGTTCTCTTTCTTCTACTTCTTTTTGATGTACTACCTTCAGGGGTTTCTTGGGGTTCTTCAAAGAAATTTCTAATTAAAAATTTCTCCCAGGTGTCCCTTTTCTCTTTTAATTGTTTTTTCTATCAAGATTTTCACGAGATCATAGTGATACAAATGTGGTTCTATGCCCCCCAGATGCTTTTGGACAGTTACAGACATCTTTTTCAAACTGTTTAGTAAAAAGTATGGTAGATTGAGGGTCTGGTTTTCTAGGAAATTCATTAACGGTTGCGTATGATACATGTACATTGCTCCAAAACGTCCCTCACAGGTGATAAACTTTTGAATAACAAATAGTAAACTAGCCCACTCTCCTTTTAAAGCATGGACAAGAAATCCCTTTTTGAAAATAGTGACATCCATACTTGGGTTATGTAGGATCACTCTCCAAGCTTCATCGCCAATGTTCTTGTTCTTAAACTAGCGTTCACCTTCTTGGGGAAGTTCTGTAGCAGCTGCTATGGATGCCTCAGTCACTGTAAACTTGAGGTCCCCAATTTCCACCTCCAGTCCGTCAAAAGACCTTGCAAAAGCCTTTGTAACCTCCTTATGGTAGCCTTTAAACTTTTGAATAAACCGAATCCATTTTTCCTTTTTCAGTATGTCCTTCACTTGCGGGTATCCTTCCATAAATTTGGGTCCCTCTGGTTCTACCCTCAACAGCCGACCCATCCTTCCTTCTGTTCTTTAAAACTCATCTGTGCGAGGAGGGTTTAGCAGAGGTAAGACGGCTGAAGCGGATATCAGAGAATAGGTACACAGAATGAAGCAGAACATAGAACAAAATGGGGTGAAGGCTTATGTGAGCACGGTGGAAATGTAGCCGTGAGGTCAATGGAACAGTAGGGGGAGTAAAGTTCATTCGGTAGTATTTAAAATTGGATGGCTGCAAAGTAGATGCAAGCACGTTTATGAAACGGCTGTGGATTTTGTGTGGCTAAGAGAAGCCGTAGTCAAATCAACCACGTTCCATAATTACAGGTGGAATATCAAAGTATAGCCGAACACGAGCGAAGATCGGAGGCTTGATTATAAAGCCATTTAAAAATGAATGCAAGGATTGTGGGGGAATCATATAGAGATCATGGAACGGTTATGGAGTTATCAACACAATCATTGCATATTATGGAGCCGTGGTTTATAACTATGTAAAAATGTGTTTAAATGCCATTTGAAATAAATTTTTACTCATACCTTGGAATTCTTGTCATTTTTCATTAGTCTTCAATCAGTTGCTCCTCGTTGATACTTTTGAATGCCTCATGTCTTCATAATATGTCTTCATCCCTGAATTTGATTTCATGATTGTTGAACTAACATATGACTGTAATTTTTTGAAAAATAGAGTGGCGGCTACAGAAACACAACTGGCTGTGGAATCAGTGAGCAGCTGTGGAAACTAACCCAACAATCTTATAACTGAATGAGATGTATAAACGATGACTGAATGGATGAAAATGGTCATAAAAACTTTTATTAATGGAATGAAATGAATGAAATGGAGTTGAATGAAATGAAGTGATGTGGAATGGAAATGAGATGGAGTGGGATGGAAATGAAATGGAATGGAATAAAAAAATGAGAAAGAGAGAGAGATTTTTTTTGGAAAACATAGGGTGTCAGGAGTTCCTGATTTTCACCCTGTGTTTTCTGTATAAGACTGCCAATCAGTGATTGGTTTCCAGGCTTATACAATTTTTTTTTTTTTTTTTTTTTTTTTTTTTTTTTTAAAGAAAACAACAAAGGCTAGGCTAGTGGAGAAGAAGGATTCTTCTTCACCAGCCTTATTGCAGAATTATCTTGAAACATTTTGACAAATTCCTCTTTTGAGAGTGGCTTATGATAGAACTTTAATCTGTGGCCATTCACAAGAAGAGGAGTTTGAAATTCATCAATGATCTTGATTCTTACCGCTCCATTGCTAAAGACTTTATCAATCTCATATGACCCAAGCCAATGAGTTTGAAATTTGCCTTTAAAGTCTTTAAAATTGGAATCAAATAGAAATGCCCAGTCTCCTTCTTGAAACTTTCTCTATTTGATATATTTGTCATGCCACTTAGCTCTTTGATATTGAACTAGATCAGTTCTTAAGATTGCTTCTTGTCTGATCTCATCTAGCTCATTCAACTGCTCCATTCTATGCTTTTGGGTTTCTGATAGATCCATCCCCAACTGAACTACCATCTTGAAGGTTTTGACTTGGAACTCAATAGGGAGCAGGACTTCTTTCCCATAAACAAGTTCATAGGGAGAATGTCCTGATGTATTTCTCCATGTAGTTCTGTAGGCCCACAAGGCTTCAGGAAGCCTTTCTGCCCAATCTCTTCTGTGTAGATGAATAGTTTTGGTGATGATACTTTCAAGAAATTTGTTTGTAGACTCCACCTGACCATTTGCATGCGGATGGTAAGGAGTAGATCTTATGTGCTTGATTTTGTATTCTTCCATCAAATTCTCCACCAGGTTGGATGTGAATTGGCTTCCCTGATCTGTCACAATTTCTCTTGGAACACCAAAGCGAGTAAAAATATCCTCATAAAGAAAATTAACAACTAAATTTTCAGTAGCAGAAACTAATGCTTTGGCTTCTACATTTAGTGACATAATCAGTACATACCAATATATACTTATTTTTCTTAGATGGCAGATTAATAGGTCCAATGAAATCTAAAGCCCATTTTTCAAAGGGTTCGATGAGTACCTGTGGTTGCAATGGCATTTCATTTGAAAGGGTGGGTTTCCCTACTCTTTGGCAGTTGTCGCACCTTCTGACATATTGTTTTGCATCTTTAAAGAGGGAAGGGCAAAAATATCCCAAAGAGAGAATTTTATAGGCTGTCCTTTTGTCAGCAAAGTGTTCGCCGCATGGTTCATAATGACATGCTTTGAGAATATCTGGCATTTCATCTTCCCTAACACATCTTCTAATCACAAGATCTGGCCCTGTTTTAAACAATTCATTAGAAATCCATGAATATTTCGAAGTCTCCTGAATAATTTTTCTTCTTTCGCTTGGAAATAAATGTGAAGGAAGTTTCCCTATAACCAAATAGTTAGCAATATCTGCATACCAAGGGGTCTTAGTAGTTACTGCAAACAAATATTCATCA
>APFE031072853.1:119303-139236 GCA_000404065.3 Pinus taeda | reverse complement strand
GGGAGAATATGTTCCTATGTTCTTTCAAGACCGTATCCCTTTGTTGTTGCTACTGCATGGAGGAACCCTTCATGGGGGTCATGGATGTGGCGATGATCTTCCCCTTACTTTGGGAGCGAACCAGACAGAAAATGAATTTCCTAGTCTGGGAGATGAGCTTGTTGCATTTCTTAGAAGTGATTAAAGAGGTGGTGGTAGGTGGGACTACCTCTAGTATCTTGTATAATGAATTACCCAAAGTAATAATAACAGAGTGAGGCTTTAACTCATACATAGCATGTCGCCTCCACAAGTATGGTTGGCATAATAATACATCACAAACATCCAGAGGTGCAACAACACACAATACCTCGTCTGTGAAGAGCTTGATGTTGTATGGAAGGCGACATTGCTGGCGAACTTGGAAATCTCATCCTTGATGAAGCCACCCGCCACTGTATGGCTGCAGGTGTGGTGTAGTTAGTAGGCCCAAGCGCTTCATGACCTCTGCTGAAATGAGGTTCTTCTGGCTACCACTGTCGACAATGAATTGCAGTGGTGGACCCTTCACCCACATCTATGAGTGGAAAAGATGCTCCCCATCCTCTGGATCTTCAGGCTCATTCTTCTGGATCTTGGCAGTGGAAACAATGGCGTTGGGCTCCACGTCAATGATCTGCTTCCCTTTGCCATTCCCCTTGTCAGGTTTGGCTCAAGGTCAGAACATGCATCTAATTCTGAGGCCTTCAACTCAGCCACCAGCGACTACTTGGTTCGACACTCACTTGTGTTGTGAGTGGGGATCTTATGGAACTCACACCACTTTCCTATGTCCTTCTTCGACTTTGTGGTGTTGTTCTTTTCTTGTGGCTTCAATGAGTTGTCTTGGGTTGCCCCGCTTTCCTTGGTTCTACGATTTGGGGAAGCCTTTCCCTTGCTTCGGATTCGCAGACCCAAAGTCCCACTTCTTCTATTTAAACTTTTGCTCGATCTTGACAACGTATCAGTATGCCGTGCTGAGCAAGGATATGTTTAGGAAATCCATCTCATCCTAGATGTATCTTTGTAGGCAGCCGCGGTATTTGAGTACCAAATGCAGCTCAGAATCCTTGACACCCAACTGTGTGCGAAGGGTATGAAAAATGTTTGTGAACTCCGGCACATCTTGCTCCCTTCCCTACCACAGTGTGGTCCACTTTATGTATTTGTCCTCATAGCTTTTGACAGGTTAGTACTGCTCCTTGATGGCATCCTGGAATGAGTTCCAAGTGGGTGCAGCCGAAAATAGTGAGACCGTACTTTCATCCTTCTGCTCGCAGTAGGTTTCCCACCAATCCTTGTTGTGGGGGGCTGCTTTGAGAAGAGCGAAAATAATCTTTTCTCAACTGGAAAAATCATGAATAGAAAAATACCCTTCTGGCAGATTTAACCATTTATCTACGACATCTACATCTATTTGACCCTCGAATATGGAGATTTCAAAATTAACTTGTACCTTAAAGGGTGTGGCATTTCCAGAGTAGCTGTTGGAAGTCGATGCGTTGCCTCTGGGTAGCTGCTAAAGCATCTGGGAAAAGTTGTCCATCATCGCGTTCCTTTCTCGCTCGAGGGATTTTTCAAGCAAGATTTTGATAGGATCTTCTGCCCCCTCATTTTTCTTTTTATATGCCATGGTAGGTCGTCGGGATTTGTGAGGCTGGTCTTGCAAAGGTTCGACTAGTTCAAGCGCTAACTCCTTATATTCCGAACTCGTTGGGGACATGCAAAGTAAAACATAGAAAAAGCAGACCGCTCTGATACCACTGATCCAGATTTAAACAGGAATGCAACCAAATACATAGAGATGCAGTGGAAATAATACTTCATTTCAGTAATGTAAAATACTGAAATATGCTTACAAATAGAAATGGAAATAAACCAGCTAGGGCGATGGTAGCTTATCTCTGAGAAGAGATGTGGGAGCTACATGCCTCTGAACTGTGTTACAATGAGGCTTGAAGGCCTATTTATTGTTGACAAACAATGGAAAACTCTAAACATCCAAAAACCTAACCCTAGGAGATGAAACACCAAACTATGGGCCCCGTTTGGGTAAATTGGTACGTTAACTTCCCGGGGTTGTAACTTTGGCATACGATCTTCGTCTGACACACACAATAGCTCGTTAGAAAGATCTATCCGAGGAATACAACTTTTTAAAGAGAAACGTGGGTCCATGGACCCATGTTTCTCCCAAATTTCCAAAAAAACGTCGTTTAGGGCCTCAAAACAGCTCCGGAAGTTCAGGACCCAAAAAACTACTAAAAATAGTAAATTGTGCTACAATTATGGAAACTGAAAATCGAAAGAGACAATTGTGGGGGTCCAAGTGGGATAGGTGGGTGGCCACCAACATCCACCTATATCAAAGAATCATATGTGGAATATGTAAAGTCACATGTGGACAAAAGAGTATTATAGAAATTTAAAGGTCATTTAGGAGTCCAAGAGTCATGGGGATATGAAAGGTCATTCCTCTTCTTATAAAAGAAACCCCAGAAGTCAAGCAAAGGAATTTTTGGAGGCTTATTCTTTTGAGAGCTAGCCTAGGCTTCTTCAGCTTGGCATAGGAGAGAAGATCATTCTTTTGGAGAATTAAGAAATGACTTAATGTTCCACTATTGGAACTAGTGTCTCACCATTGTAACTGTGTACTTGTATCTTTCACTTAATAATTCAAGCTAATTGAGGCAACACATTTTCATTCACATATCGTGAATATTGTAAGACTATTCTTGGAATTTTTGTGGTATATGTTATGTTGATAAGTGTTATACGGGAATAGTGTCCACTCGGATGCTGCTATTCCCACTAAGATGGGTGGCTATCTTAGAAACAAACAATCAAAGTCTACTATTGATTCCTTTTATGAAAATAGATGAGAGGAGAACCAAGAGGGCCAACCTGAGTCTCGCGCTCGATTTCATCTCCTTCTTGATAGAGTTTTGCCGCTTCTTCTTTGTCTGCCCAGCTTCAAGGACCTGTGGAATCACAGCAACATACAACTATGCAAGAAACAAGGATCTAAATTCATAAATAATGCAGGATCAGATGTGCATTAACCATATACATGTATATATAAACAAGTACACAAGAATATGGAAGGAAATAAGAATAGCTTTATTCAAATGAAAAGTAGCAAGAAGATTACAACGAGCAGCTCTAACCCAGCATCATCCTCCAGCTAAGAAGCCCTTCTTTCACCTCAAGCAAAGAAAAATCACCCAACACTGTGAATGTACACCAGAATACCAATAGCACTTCTCTGTAAGTTACAAAATTCCAGCCTCTGGATCTCTGTGATGAGGGATACATATATAGATGATTACAGAGAGGTGAGTCATCTTTTGGGATCTTGATTAGTGTCTTCTCTCTGATCGTTCCTGCTTCCACTTGGAGAATGATGATCTCTTACTCATCCCTAGTCGAAAATGGAGTGGCAAGTGTCAGAGGGGAAGATTTTGGAAGATTCCATGATCTTCCACCTCGCATTTTTGTCCCTGCCATTTGTCCATTCCTGACCATCGCACCCTACAGAGGAGCAAATCAGTATGCATCGCACCCTGTACATTGTGAAGGTGATATGCATCACACCCTCTGCATTGAGCTTTCAGTATGGTCCAGTTTTGACCATTTATGAGCAATTTTCAATGGAGAACTTCTCGGAGATGATGTAATCAGTTGACCTTGTTCCTTTAGGCAGTGAAGCAACACTTTTAGGGACATAGGAGCCCTCAGTTTATGGACATTTATGATTGGGGTTGAAGTTCCTAAAAATGTCTATAACAATAAGTACTAAATAAATTGAATTACTTCGTTGTCTTTGGTGCTCATGTTGTTGAATGTGTGTTTTATTTGATTTAATGATCATTGTGTCTATGTGAACTATTTCGCTAGATAACTAACAAGCATTTCCTTTCTCTCATGTTCCTCTCCTAGGATAGTACTATTACTTTCCTTCTAGAGACTCACTCTTGTCTCCCCTCTCGTGAAGGAATCCTCTTAAAGGAATCCGCTTACACATTGCAATTGGTGTTTCACAAGGAAAACTTACTTGTTTGCTCAAAGGTTATGTGTATAATCTCTTATGCTATCTATTGAAACCAAGGAAAACCTTAAGTTATGGTGGTTGGGTTGATACTCTGGATGGGGATCCTACTCCAAACAGTGTGAGGTCTAATTTCACATTGGGGAGAATCCTTATATGTTGGCGGTATCCAACATCATCAACATAATCTTAAGTGTCAAACTACTTGCCTTCACATGCCCATCTCTTGATGGCTTCACAAGCACACGTCTTCCAACACGAAAGATAGTGCATCTCTTGTTGAGAAATAATGATTGTGTAGACCCTAGAGACAGTGACCATGCAATCCTTCTCAATAGTGATTGTGCAATTGCTAGTGATAGTGACCGTGAAATCCTTGCTCACATTCATTGCACAATCCTTGATCATAGTCTCTATGTAGTCCTTGCTAATAGTGATCGTGAAATTCCCAGTGACAGTGTAATGGTATCCTCTATAGATAGTGATTGCACACTCTTTGTTGATAGAGAGAGTGTACTTATTCAAGCTAGTAATATCACACCTCTTAGTGGCAGCCAATTCAATGTTAACTCCTAGTTTCCTTACATGCACTAAGCATACTTAAAAATATTAACCCTAATTGCATGTCTACTCTTCCTATATAAAGAGTCTAGTACAGAGATTATTTTTACATTCATCTTTCTCTTTTGAGCTCTATCCACTTTTTGAGTACAGGGAGCATTCTCTCACTTGTGGTTGTGAATGCCCCATATTCCAGGTGAGTTTCTCAACTATTGATTTTGTAAGTGTTACTTTTTCTTTCTTTTTCTCTTACATGTGTTGTTTTTGTTTGCTCTATCTTTTCAAAGTGTCTCTTTTGCTTACTCTCATTCCTAGATGTGTAACTTTCACTTGTTTTCGTATATCCTAAGAGCGCCATGTCACACCTTCTAAAGGAAGCTCCATCACACACTCTTGCACTAGTTGATGCTATTTACAATGAGAACATGTGTTGGAAACTCTCCCATATCATAGTGCACCTTTTGGTTACAGTGGACACTTATGTCGTAAAGATATACATCTTAAGTGTAACACTTGGAGATAAGTGTTGTTTTACTGTTGGTTTTTGGTACTGTGTATCTTCTTTTGATATGATTAGTTGTATATGTGTGTTCATTTAAAATATTGTTAAATGATCTTACTCCCTTGTCTCATTGATCTCACACTTAGTCGATTTTGCAGTTCTTCCCTGTCTTAACCTCTTGCACAACTCATGAGCACATTCAACTTTTAGCTAAGTGATGAGTATATTACACATTCCTAAGCCTTACTGATGAGATCCTTACCTCCTGAACATGTGCACTACGCCCATCTAGAGGAAAACCTCCATCAATTGCACATTGAGCAACCTCATAGCACAAACCCTCAACCTTGCTACTTACATTTGCCCACTTCGCAGTCCTTGATCAACCCTACCTTGTATTGCTTATTGTGTAGTCTCACTAGATAGTGGGGTCCTTTCTTGGTCCTTACAATGGAAAACTACACAATCTTTTATGTCTCCTCTTCAATCATTAGCATTGCACAATCACATTGCTCAAGCCTACCACTCTTATCTCTTACACTTTCTCTCTGCACATAGCCTTGGCTAGCCTTTCCCTCACTACATGTTACACTATCTCAGTGGATAGTGGGGTCATTTTTCAGGCCTTGCAATGCTCACTTGTGCAATACCTTAAGCATCCTACTCAATTATTTTGCACTGCATAATCTCAATGATCAATCTTGTCACCCTTGTCTCCTAGAATTTCCCACTATGCAAAACCTTACCTGTACCTCTTGCCACTGCACACTATACATCACCAGTTCCATACCTCCATCACTTACCTCCTGAATCTACGCTCTGTGCCCAAGAAGGTCACTAAATCAAGCTTTGCGCATTGTCCCAACACATAGAACATCTCACATGAACAAACAAGATAGAATAGATGATTTCGGGACTGATACTTTATTGTCATGAGTGAACTTCATTTGTAGGTACTAAGATCCTTTCATGGAAAGATGATGATAAAGGAGGTTAGAAATAACAGGTTACAAGAAGGACACTTATGGATATGAGACACAAATATGTTATCATGCAGGAATAAAGGAATGTTGAATCACGATAGGGTGATGTCAACTCATGTAGACTTAAAAGGTTCCAATTCTTATCTAGACCCTTTGGAGGGTGAATATGAAGCACATAAAAAATCAATCATGAAAAGTGAAGACATAGTAGCAAGGAAAATAACTTGGTAATGATACATTACAATTAAGTCTTATGTCGTAATCGCCAATTTATGGCTTCTAAAATTGTCATCACTAAAGTCTTAAATTATCCATGTATTTTGCCACAATTTGTGAAATGTAATTTTGTATTTCCAAGCAAAAGAGAAAATATAAAATATGTGGAAGCCCAAGAGTCACGTGTGGAATGTGGAAGGTCACATAGAAGCTCAAATGGCATGGGGGAGATCAAGAGTCACATGGGGGATGGAGGGTCACCTCAATTGTTATAAATAAACCCTCATAGCTCAAGCAAATGACTTTTCACCTTGGCTTCTCTAGCTTAACATAGGAGAGTCTTATCATTATTTGGAGGAGAAAGTGTGGCTTAATGTTGCGCTATTGGAGCTAGTGTTGCATCATTAAAATTGTGTATCATGGAACTTTCACTTAACATTTGAAGCTATCAGAGTTGAAACACTTTCATGCATGTACCGTGGATGTTGTAAGACTGTTCTTTTAATGTTTACGATATATGCTTATGTTCATACATGCTAAAGAAAATGAACTATTTCATTGACTTTGGTATGCATATTGTTGAAGGTGCATTGTTACTTTCTTTCATGATCGTTATTACCTTGTGAACTATTTGTAGGCTAATTAACAATTATTTCTATTCTCTCGTGTGTGTTTATTAGGATAGTACAATTACTTTTCTTCTAAAAACTCACTTTCTCTCCTTTTTCCCATGAAAGTACTTTCTATACATTGCAATTTTATGCTTCATAGTGTCAACTTTCTTGTTTCGAAGGTTATGTTCATACTCTCTTATGTGGTTTATTGCAACCAAGGAAAACCTTTATGGCATCTAAGCCTATATCTGGATGGGGCTCCTATCCCAAACATTGTGAGTTCTAACTTGGACTTCATACTAGAGAGACACTGTATTATTGGCGACTTCCAACACCGAATAGAATTGGCACTAGGAGGGAAAAATGAAAAGCTGAGTTCAATGAGTCTATTTTGAATCTCTCATCTTGAATGACTCGTTCCCAAATCTTAATCCAGGGGTGTTTTTATGAGAATTTCAATCTTTCAATCATGGTGAAATTGATAGATGACTTGTCGCATCTTAAGTTTGATGGTGAGGGTAAAACATCTATTCTAGAGCATACATTTTTGTCTCTCCAATTTTGTGATTTTCATGAAATCCATTATGAAATGGTTGCTTGTACACTTTTTACCGTCACACTTGAAGGTCAAGTTAAGTAATGGTGTCATACTTTAACAACTACTTCTATTCATTCATTCGAACAACTCTTCAAGGAGCTTTATCAAGCCTTTGACATGTATGATTATAAAAATATATATCAGAGGATCAATCAACTTAGAATGAAACATGAAGAATCATTAAAGGATTTTCTAGATCATTTTCTTCATCTTTTCTATGACTTTTCTGAGGAGGATGTTGATTGGGATTTCATGAGTGATAAGTTTCAGCATTTGGTTCTAATCTCCTTCCAAAACTTTGGATTTGAATCCTTGGATGATTTTTCTCTTCCAACTCATATTGATCGTACGACACCTCAAATCCTAGAGGAGGAACCTACCACCCTTTTTGTCCCTTCTCCTCCATTTTCATTGCCAAACAAGGTAGTCTCTAGTGTTGTTGTCGAAGTTGGGAAATTTAAAAATAAAATTGTCGATCCACTTATCCCACCTTCATTTTCTTCTAATGGTAAAGATTTTATCCTGGAAAATTTGGTTGTTCTAATAAATCCATGGAGCCTAAGGTGAATATTTATCCCTTGATTCCTCGAGGTGAATTTAATGTGCATAATTCGAATCTCGAATATGATATGATCGAAAGCATTATTTCTTCAAGGGATACCTATCATCCTCTTTCATTTACATATCTTGAACTGTTGTACCTTAATTCGTTTCATCAATACACTCCATCACCTTTTGCTTCAAATACTCTTGATTCTCACATTACTAGCTCAAATGTTGATCAAGCACAATGTGGTAACACTACACAGGTAGTTGATAAAAAGAGTGAAGACACTTTCCATGTTTCTTTCCTCTTTCAAATTTCTCTATTTCAATATGATGTTTCTACATTTGTTGTTGATTGAGGACCTTTTGATCTTGGAAATCAGTTGAATGAAATCGAAGCTCTTAATTGGGATGAAGGTTTGGACAACCATCACCTCGAAACCAATGACTCCACCGACATATGTGGTGATGAATGCACAAGTACATTGGATGATCTCTTGTTTTCACAAAAAAAAATTATATTTGAAAATCTTTGATCTAGAATATGATATAATCATAGAAGAGTTTCTCACAGGAATTTATTTCTCAACTCCCCAACCCTTTTGTTAAGATGTGTGTAATAAATCAATTGATATATCATGCTATTCCAATTCACATTCTCATGAATTAGATCTCAACTCTACACAAGGTTGTAAGGTTTCACATGATGAAGAAGATGATGTGGTAATCATTGAACATATTTTTTTACAATTTGGGTAATCTATTTGGTGATGTTGACACATCCGATGAAACTATTGATTCAAACAACTACAATCTGATTCATAATGATCTTGCTGAAATAATTTGTGGCAAATGTCTCCGCACAAGTGATGATATTTCCATACCCTCAAAATTTGATCATTCAGCAATTGAAAGTTCAGGGAATCATCAAGAAGTTGAGCCACTTCAGCTTCTGCTGATGGTTATGTCAGGTTCTTGCTGTTAATTTTTCTAACTGCGGTTAAATTCCACCTTGGATAGCTCATATGACTGAGATGATAGGTGCATTATATTCCTCTTTTCAAGAGGACCAAAATCAACCTAAATATCACCTTATTTGGTCAAGTGGAAGTTGAGTTTTGAATTATTTTATTCATACATGTATTATGGAAAGGGTCAGCCCTAACCACATATGTAACTTCTTAGGTCAGCCTCAACCCCAAGGGGACCCTCATAAAAGCATAGAAATAGAAGAGACCTAAAGCTCATTTGGACACATTGATCAAGTCGTCTTCTCTTCTATTATTGTCTTGGTTTGCACAGGTCTATTAGAGGAAAGTCTGTGCAAGAGTCTGAAATCTCAGGGTCGAATCTCACATTGATCTAGGGCTTTCTAGTTCCTGGATGTTGGCACAAAACTAGGCATTTTATTCCCAGGACATTGGAACAGAGTGGCCAGGACAATGTCTAGAGACCCAAGACGTTCACACAAAATCTTATGAGAGTGTACCAGGTTTCAAAGGCAAATTTGAAGGCATCGATGCCTGGACACTTGCACAGAATGGTCCTTAGAGTGTCCAGGTCATCAAGGATGCACACATAACAAATGAAAGATAGAATCTGAGGATTTTGGAGCAGATCTAGTGATTTTGATCCTTGACACATGCACATAATGGTCTGGGAGTGTCCGGGCTGCCATAGACGTTGGCATACAATTAACAATGAGCATCCAAATCTCCTATAGATGCTCGCCCAACTCCTCTTACCTACGTCTAGTAATCATAGATGAGATTTTAGTATTACGAATATTCCACATAGTGTTCAGCAGTGTTCAACATAATGACGATAGTACCCAACAGTTTTCTACAGTTAGTGACACCATATTACAGTCATCAGAATCAGGGTTTTGTTTTCAAGCATGATTAGATATGTTTCATGGATATCATATTTGTTTTGTTGCATAGATAAATTTATCGATCATTGTACTCTCTTTTGTTGAATCATTTGATGACGATCCAAGAAGAAGAATATCTACAATGGTTTTCCCCATAGTGGGTTTTTGCCCGAGTCTTGGACCAATCCTGGTGTCTCTATGTGTGCATGCTTTTCTTCTATTGTTCCTTTATGTTCCACTGCATTGATGATGATGATATTGTTCTTTATATATAATTGCATATGCTGATGAATAATGGTGCAGAAATGAATAATGTAATGATTATATGGGGTGAACTTAATGTATTAATGAATAAATGCAATTAACAAAGAAAAGAACAATGTAGCCCTATGGAAAATTAACACTTGCAACCCTGATGAGGTCCTTGAAATAGGTCATATTCATATCTTCTCACATAATTCTTTTCTCAAAATTGTTTCACTTCATGTAAGCTCACTCTTGAAGGATTTTCAACATTTTCAAGTTGATCTTCTTAGCCCTCAAGATAAATTTTCTAATCAAGTGAAAGATTCTTGTTTAGCTAATTTTTCTTCATGCAAATCCCTTGTATCTAATGCAGGATTAGAATGCATATCTTTCTCAGATGTAAACATCTTTGAAGCTTATCATTATGATTATTGAGACAAATATTAGCATCATCTCAAATATTCCTTCCTGTCAAATTATTCTGTGAGCAATCAACTCTTAATATTTCTTGTGAATTCTATGAAGCTAATCATTTTTGTTCTAGCACAATCTGTCATTTTGAGTGTTAGTGAATGTTTGAGTTATTTTGTAAATAGAAATCCCCATCTTGAAATATTAATTTTCCAAGATAATATAAAGATTAAATATGATTCAACACATGTTAATATGTTGTTAGCCTTTTCTCGTTATTATTTGTATCCTTGATGGTTTCCTCGATTTTCTATTCCAACATTCATTTTTAATCCTTTTGATTTTCATGTTTATAGTTTAGTTTGAAATAAGATACAAGGTAATGATTTGTTGTACTTAGCATGTGAGGATAATAATTATGTAATTCAAAGAATTTATCAATTTTCTTAACTAAACCTATCTCTATTTTTCAATAAGGGTGAATCTTACTCCTTAACTGATCCATCTAATCATAATATTGGCCTGAATAATTGTCTTTCAATTAATTATTTTCCCATTGGTGTATCTAATGATAGTTGTTTTACATTTATTGATCTTAGCAAGGCCATTAATTCTTATGATTCATGATTTCACTATTCATATACTTTTCAGATAGTTGAGGCATTTCAGCTTTTGTTGATGGTTATGCCAGGTCCTTAAGATCTTGACAAGGTTTCTGAACGAGACCAAGTTATTTTTTCTTTGCAATATCTTTCCCATGATTCTATTGCGTTGATTGAAAGTTCATTATCTCAAGAGTTTAAGGGTTTTCAAAAGGGATGTTTTAGATTCTATGATCAAATATATGATTGGCTAGAGGAATCTTATCTGGAAAACTCTATTGCTAATAATAAGTTTCAATCTTTCTTGATGTTTTCTAAGACTAAAAATAGGGATGAATGTACATTCACGAGAAACCTTCAAGGTTTTTATGATCATTGTTAGAATCAACAAGGTAAATTTTTGGATTGATTAAAGCTATTTGTTATGGCACACCTTTCTGTCAATAGGCAAGACCTTCTATTTTTTGTTCAAGTTATTTAGGTAGACATCTTTTTTTCGGCACATTGTTTTATATTGTTGCTAACGTTTATATCTTTCGACTTGCATGTAGGGAAAAAATCTTGTTGCTACATTGGAAATATGATTTTACATAATCTTGATCTTCTAGTTAGATAGATTAGAGTTTAAGCTAAGTTGCATTGTAGTCACTTTCATTACATCATAACACTATTTCTGCTTCTCCTTTCTCATTTGGGTTTTGTTCTTCACATGCCCTCTACTAGTATTTACTTTTCTTTTTTAGTTTATGTATTTTATGTTATGTCCATTTCTTTCATTTGTTTGCTCATGTCCTATTTTTAATAAGACCATGTATTAAAACTTTCCTATTTGGCTCTATGGTATTGTGGAAAAATTCGAAAGAGAAATTGTGGCAATTGGCAATTCTTGGCTTATCTTAGGTCTTCTTCTTTTCTTGGGCGTAAATATCTTTTAAGGTCAATGATGCATGTATAAAAAACAAGTTTCATCAAAGTGAAAGCTCGATCAGATCTACGATTCTCGTATCTATAATGGGATCTTCTTTCCTTGAATCAACTTTTATATTAATTGGTTTTAATGTGTCATCTCAGTCGAGTAGAGAGGGGAAAGGAGGAAAAAATTAAGCAAGCATACTAATTGCATAGGTGTATATATAAGAGTCTCTACAAAACAAGGAAAAAACTATCTTTCTCATTAAATAAGTTAGGATACCTCTTCTTCCCTTGGAAAAATATAGCTGATAAACCACCTAGATAGTGGATTTAGAATCCTAGAAATGGACAATACCCTAGATGGGCCTTGGGTGAATTCCCTAAGTAAGCATCCCCTTAGACTTTGGATCTGGCTCGACAGTGGTTAGTTGGAAAAAAAATTCGCTGTAGGTAGCCTACGATTGGTTGGAGAGTGGAAGTCCCTTCTTCCATTATCATTTGATTTAATTCATTTAGATGAGTATAAATATTTATGTATAGTTGATTTATGAATGATGAGTTGTGCTTAACATGATAACAAGCTAATATATGCTTATGTATAATTGATGAACAAATGCTTCAACCTCTATGTATCTATGGTTGAAAGCTACCTAATATGTCAATGGCTATATCAGTATGTAGTACTATTAATTCTGTTGTAGAGCTTATAAACTATAGACTATGTCATATGTTGAGTGTTAGATACATGTCTAGTTAATACTGAGAATGCTTAGTCTATGAACGATGAGATGATCTTGAGGGTATATGAAAACTTGTATGTGTTACTATAATGTTTTAAGATTCACTGTTCAAAGTGAGACCTATAGGATACTTGTGAGAGCATGTAAATTGCATGTCACCTTAATGAGGAATTGAGAAATTCCTATCTTATGGAAGAAACTACGTCATCTACAATTGGCAGTAAAGATGGATTGCATGAACCTATGTAAACAAGTTGTGGAATTGTGTCTTTCTTGTTCAAGACCAAGTGTAAAGTTTGTTCCTCCTTGTACCCAAGGTTATATCATGCTAGCCTTATGCGATTTCCTCCTCATCACACATAGAATCATAGAGTGGCCCATAGGAACTTACCCAAATAACATTAGTACCGAGATCCCTAGATTTAACTCTGATAGTTTTTTTTCTCAAACTCCTATAGAACCTTAGTTGTTTTTCCCTGATGGTCGGAAGACTATGAGATGGGACTAAAGTTGATGGGAATTTATCCATTGTTAGGCATGCCAAATAATGTATAGGCTCACTAGATGGTTCTTGGCACACATCCCACACCCCAATAACCTGAAGTCCCAAGAAGAGAGACAAAGATGAGAAGTTCTTCGACATTTGAAAACATTGTAGGGCATACTATCTGAGTGATTATTGTTAACCACTGATTTATTTGGAAAACATGATCATGGAAGTGGAACAAATATATGGCCCAACATAATCATGCCTCCCCCCCCCCCCAAGTTTGCAATATGTTATCACTTGGGGGGCCCATAGAGGAAACTACTCGAATTAATCCTAGTGTATGTGGATGATCCATCATGGGCCCCCCCTAGTTGGTTTACTAAATCAAGTATACACCCTCCCCCACAAAAGCACCTTTTATTTTTTACCTTTGAAGACCTTTTCCATAGAAACAACTCTAGTTTTTGATAACCTAGAACTAGATATAACAAACCTTACTAGTGAATGAAGTTCCACTGGGTGGGGCTTGGGTGTAACTTGGAACACTGGAAATGTGCTACCACCCCACCACTCACCAACCAATGCCCAACCTTGGAGCTTGCTCGTAGTGGGTGGTATCACGTCTAGGCAGCATGAACCTTTTGGAATTGGATCTTAGGAAAAATGTGTGTAATGGAGAAATACCACAAGCACTTAGGGGAAAGACCTTGTGGGCTCTGTGCCCAAGATGAAGTGGCAGTGACCACTTGGAGGCCATATAGGAGCCTGAGAAGTAGTGGACCCTTATTGTTCATAAAGCAGTGCCACATGAACTACACATGGATTCCATGTGGGGAATCCCCTATTGATGTGGGAATCATTATATATTTCCCACTCCCCACCACCCATCGACAATGTTTAACCTTGGGAACTTTCACGATGGCATTGGTGATGGAATAATGATGGTTATTGCCATGGAAAATTCTATCTATCACGATCATCTACGAAAAATTTCGCTCCCACTCATTAGATCGACATTTTAAACCCTTTGTCATGATTGATGTGGCAGTGCCAAGTTATACAAGTAGGAGACACGTGGACAAAAACTAGAAATTGTATGTTGGTGTGGCTCTCTATGATTGGTCAAACATCAAATAGTCATAGCTTTCAATTCGAGTGTTAGATTGAGATAAAATTTATATTTCTAGAAATTTCTCAACAAGATGGACATGATGGTGGTGTCAAAAATTAATTCCACAAACTCTAAAAAAAGGAGTATATTTGCAACCTCATCTTCAAGAAAAAACTTGGAGTTCAAGTCAATTCACTAAGTAACACCTAATGTAGGTTGAGATAGTACAATGGGGTGGGAGGGAGTGTTACAAAGTGGTATAAGAGAGAACATTCAACATTAGACTTGAAGAGGCTCACATACACATGCAGATAGGATAAACACTTAATATAATAGTTTAATTGCTATATACTCTTTAGTATTGATTTTAGACTTATCACTGATATGATTGTTGGCTTGACATATTCCTAATGTTTTATTTCGTTTTCTAACTTGAATATTAACATGGGATTTGATTTTATAGTCAATTTTAGACCAATATGCTTATTGAAAATATACCAAGGTGATGAGTAAATATATTCATTTTGATTTATTTAACTAAAAATCATGTGTGTGTAACAATAGAGAGAGAGAGAGAGAGAGAGAGAGAGATTCCTTCAAGGGAGAGAGGAATGAGTAGCATAGTACAATACAACTTAGACAAATCCCATCATAATTGTGAAGAGGACTTAGTGGGGAAGAATTCAAAAATTACCTTGATTGGATATATACTCCCAGGGGTTAGAGAGCTAAATTGAGAAATTTCAAGAAAGACAATGAAAAGATCACCAAAGAAAAATAAATGAAAGTAGAGGTGAATGGAGTGATTTTCCAAATATTATCAAACCTATAGAGGTAGAAGCAACATGAGCTCAATGGCAACTATCTAGGGAGGAAAAATTCCAAGCCAAGCCCATTAGAGGTCCAAAAGAAAATACTGGAGACCAATAGAGCATAATATAGTAAGTCAAGGAAAATACATAGGAAAAAAAGTGAAGACACATTAAGAGGAGAAAGGGCCACTTAGCATTATGGAAAGAGAAACAAACATCCATGACCGATCATTAGGTACTGCAACTAGAAGTCACCATCATCGAAGGAGAAGTAGAAGAGCTCAATGCCAGAAGAATTCAAGAAAGAAAATCCCCCTACCTTCGATGGAGAAATAAATAAGGCTTAAGATATAGAAGCTTAGTTGTTGATGACGGAGAAATATTTAGAGTGCATGACTACTCTGAAAACATGAAGGGCAAAGTAGTCATTTTCAACTTAAAGGGGAAAGATGATATATGGTGGGAGGATTTGAGAAATGTTAAGGACATTAGTGAGAAGGAATTGTCATGGATAAAGTTTGAGAAATATTTCTAGGAGAATTACTTGTCTAAGAGGTACTATGATAGTAAAGTTAAAGAATTCCATGAGCACATGCTAGGGAAGATTACTATTGATGAGTACACTAACATATTTTTGGAGTTATTAAGTTATGTGCCATATATCAAAGATGAGAAGGTGAAGATTCAAAGGTACTTCAGTGGTTACCAAAAGCTTATCGAGGCAAGATTGAGTTTTATGAGCCAAGAACATTAAAGGACACTATATGAAAGAATAAATATTTCTATGAGCAATCCACATAGAAAGTTGAGTTCTAAACATATTAGAAAAAGAGAGATAAGGCCATATTAAGGGAAAAGGGCCAAAATCCTTAGAATATAAGTAAGGATGGAGGAGTGTGAAGTTCATCACTCGTACCAAGAATGAGTATCAACAAAATCCACTACTACCAATAGAAACTAGCCCACTAAGCAATCAAGAGAAGAGGTATAGGGGTTTGGGAAAGGGCCCTTGTAGTTTTGGACATGTGGAAAGAACCATCCACGAAGAGATTGTCCTCAACAATAGAAGAATGACACAAGGTTGTAAAATGTGCAAGAGGAAACAATAGTGAACTATGTGGATCATAATATACTTCGTGTTTACACCATATTAGAAAGTAAATAGGAATACCATCAAGCTTTAGTAATCGAGATGGGAGGTATGATCATTAACTAACCTGTTTCAATTTTAATTGACTCGAGTTCTAAATTAAGTTATATTAGCCTAAATATTTTAGAGAAATGTTCTTTGCAAAAGAAAACCCATGAGAAATTTTGGTTGGTTCAGTTGGCCACAAGAACCAAAAATTGGGTGGACAACATGGTTGAATCATGTCCCATGATGATAAGTGGCTTATCTACTTCAGTTGATCTCTGCCTTTTACCATTGGGATCATATGATGTTCTAATCAACATGGATTGGCTAGATTCTCATCAAAATAAAATTTTCTATTATAATTAGTCATTTGAGTGCCTCAATGACGAGGGTGAGGAAGTGATGTTATAGGGAATAATGACGCATGTCACAGTTAAGGTAATATTAAGACTGCTAGTGAAAATATGCAATAGAAAAGGATGTTCCCTGTATGTGGTCCAAGTGATGAGTGAGTTAGAAAGTAGAGAGGATAGAATAGAAACTTACATGGTGCTAAAGAAATTCAACAATGTATTTTTGAAAGAAATACTAATATTTCCACCCAGGAGAGACATTGAATTTTCCATTGAGTTGATTCTTGGGGTAGTGCTAGCCTCGAAAGATCCCTATTGTATGAGTATTCCATAGCTAGTGGATTTGAAGATGAAACTGAAATAAATGTTGGATAAGGGGTACAATAGACCCAACATGTCACCTAGGGACCCCCAGTACTCTTTGTAAAGAAGAAGTATGGCACACTATGGCTATGCATTGATTACTGATAGTTGAATAAGGCTACAATGAATAAAGTGTACTTGGTGCTCTAAATCGATGACTTATTCTATTAGATGTGAGGGGATGAAATTCTCTCTAAAATAGATTTAAGATATAGTTATCATCAGATTGTAATTAAGGACAAAGACATCCATAACACAACCGTAAAATTAGATATGGACACTATGAGTTTGTGGTGTTGCTATTTGGGCTCACAAATGAACCAATAAAATTTATGTGCTTTATGAACAATGTCCTTAGCCAATATTTGGACAAATTTGTATTGATTTTTCTGCATGAAATCTTAATTTAATTAAAAACTAGAGAAGAGCATATAAAAGTAGTGTTTCAATTTCTGATGGAGGATACGATATATGCCAAACTCAACAAATGTGAATTCTTCCAAACACAAGTTCAATACTTGGGACATGTCATTTCAAAAGGAGTGGTTGTAGATCTCAAAAAGATCAAGGCCACAATGGAGTTGCCCACTCCTTGAAATGTCGTAGAGGTAGATCCTTCATGGGATTTTCTATCTCATACTGATGGTTTATTCAATATTAAACTATGGTAGATTATAATTTAGAAATTCCAATGTATGTCATCCTATTGAGGCCTCCACTACCCTTGTTATCCATTTTTTCATGCACGATAAGCCAAGCATTTTAGAAGATGGTGTATTGTAGGAATTTACAGGGTAAGTTCCTCAGACAGAACACCAAAGGACACCGCTCACAAACTGATCACAGATCAATACACCAGTATTTTGACGTTGTTAAAACCCTCAAAGAGGGAACAGTCCACGGCCTGAGCCAACGCGGCCACTTCAGGCAATTTATTAATAAAAGAATGAAAATTTACATAAGCTTCTCTCGTGAGCGGTTAACCTACAAATGACCCTCCATGCGCTTTAAATAGAATTCATGGACCAATCGGGTGTCAAGCCACGGATCAAGTGTCGGTAATACCGAGGAGAGAATGAACCGTCGGATCACTACATATCGTGACCGTTGGATTGTAAGTTACAAAGTACATAGTAAAGAAACACACTTTACCTAACTCTATACTAGACCAAGTTGTACTTAACTATTCCTATGTGTCGGAATATCCTAACATCCCCCCTTAAGAACAACTTGGGATAGGATTGAAGGTTTTACAAATATGACACAATAGGAGAAGGAAGGAGGCACTAGAGCCTATCCCCCCTTAGTGACAACTTCCTGAACTCCAAGCATATATCGAAGTTTAGTGAACTTCGCCTCTGTGAGAGCCTTTGTAAAGATGTCTGCAACTTGATCATCTGTTGAACAATATTGCACTTCAAGAACATGGTCATGAATGAGCTTTCTGATGAAGTGCATGTGTAGTTCAATGTGTTTGCTACGCTGATGCTGGACTGGATCTTTGCATAGTTGAATGGCACTTTGATTATCACACCAAAGTGTAGTCGGATGTTTCTGGTGAAAGCCAAACTCTGATAGGATCTGTCGAAGCCACAAGGCTTCCTTACCAGCTTCTACGACACCACGATACTATGCTTCTACTGAAGAAAGAGAAATGGCACCTTGTTTCTTGCAAGCCCATGTAATAGGTCATGAACCAAGAGTGAACACATAACCGGTAGTAGACTTCCGATCATCAGGGTCACCAGCCAATCAGAATCAGTGAAACCAACTAATAGAGGAGTTTCTTTGGCACTGTAATGAATCCCAAACTGTATTGTACCTCGAACATAACGAAGTATTCTTTTAGCTGCTTTCCAATTCCAATGACTTTCACGGGGGTTTTGCAAAAACGAGCAACAAGGCCAACAGCAAAGGAAAGGTCAGGACGAGTATGGGTTAAATACAAGAGTTTTCCTACAAGTTGACGGTATAAGGTAGCATCAACTTCAGGAGAAGTACAAGAGACTGAAAGTTTGACTCCAGACTGAAAGGGAGAAGGAGCTGGCTACAATCTTCCATGTGAAAATGATGAAGAATATCACAAGCATACTTGGACTGGGAAAGGGAAATACCCTCCTTGGATTGCAAGACTTGAAGACCGAGAAAATAGTGTAAGTGTCCTAAGTCTGTCATTTCAAATTTCTTTTTAAGGCTGGATTTCACATGGTTTATAAGGTTGGGATCACTACCAGTAAGAATAAGATCATCAACATAAAGAACAAGGATGATAAGAGAGTTGCCCACTTTCTTGGTGTAGACAGTATTGTCAGAATAACACCTAGAAAAGCCAGATTCTAAAAGAAAGCTATCCAGTTTGGCATACCAAGCCCGAGGAGCTTGCTTGAGACCATAAAGAGATTTCTTAAGTCGACATACAAGGCTGGAGTCTGTTTGGATGAAGCCAATGGGTTGTTCCATATAGATTTCTTCATGCAAGTCCCAATGCAAGAAGGCAGATTTAACATCCATCTGATGGACTTCCCATTTTAAAGAGGCAGCAAGGGAAAGAACAAGGCGGATAGAGTTCATTTTGGCAAGAGGGGAGAAGGTTTCAGTGTAGTCAATGCCTTCAACCTGTGAAAAGCCCTTAGCAACAAGACGAGCTTTATGTTTATCAACTTTCCCATCTGGTCCATACTTGGTTCTGTAAACCCATTTACATTTAACAAGTTTGCGTCCCTTTTGTAGAGGAACAAGATCCAATGTATCATTTGCCAACAATGAATGATATTCTTCATTCATAGCTACTTCCCAATG
>APFE031072853.1:45893-90746 GCA_000404065.3 Pinus taeda | reverse complement strand
GTGGTCCACTTTATGTATTCATCCTCATAGCTTCCGACAGGGTAGTACTGCTCCTTGATGGCATCCCAGAATGAATTCCAGGTGGGTGCGGCTGAAAATAGTGAGCCAGTACTTTCATCCTTCTGCTTGTAGTAGGTTTCCCACCAGTCCTTGACATGGGGGGTTGCTTTGAGAAGAGCGAAAACAATCTTTTCCCGACTTGAAAATTCATGAACAGAAAAATAACTTTCTAGCATATTTAACCATTTATCTATGGCATCTGCGTCTATCTGGCCCTTGAATATGGGGATTTCAAAATTAACTTGTACCTTAAAGGGTGTGGCATTTCCAGAGTAGCTGATGGAAGCCGATGTGTCGCTTCTGGGTAGCCGTTGAAGGATCTGGGCGAAGCTGTCCATCATCGCGTTCCGTTATCGCTCGAGGGCTTCTTTGAGCAAGATTTTGATAGGATCTCCTGCTCCCTCGTCTTTCTTCTCATCCGCCATGGGAGGCTTTCGGGATTTGCGAGGCTGGTCTTGCAAAGGTTCGACCAGTTCAAGCCCCAACTCCTTATATCCCGACCTCGTTGGGGACATGCAAAGAAAAACAGAGAAAAAGCAGACCGCTCTGATACCATTGATCCAGACTTGAATAGGAACGCAACAAATTATAGAGGTAACCATACACATAGATATGTAGCGGAAATAATACTTCATTTCATTAAATTAAAATACTGAAATATGATTACAAACAGTAATGGAAATAAACCAGCTAAGGCAATGGTAGCTTATCTCTGAGAAGAGATGTAGCGGCTACATGCCTGTGAACTGTCTTACAATGAGGCTCGAAGGCCTATTTATTGTTGAGAAACAATAGAAAACCCTTAACATTCCAAAACCTAACCCTAGAAGATGAAACGCCAAACTGTGGGCCCCATTTGGGTAAATTGGTACATCCACTTCCCGGGGTCGTAACTTTGTCATATGATCTCCGTTTGACGCGTACAATAGCTCGTTAGAAAGATCTACCCGAGCAATACCACTTTGGGAGGAAACATGGGTCCATGGACCCATGTTGCCCCATATTTCCCAAAAAACGTCATTTAGGGCCTCAAAACGGCTCTAGAAATTCAGGACCCGAAAAACTGCTAAAAATAGTAAACTGTGCTACAATCAAGGAAGCTGAAAATTCTGAGAGAAACAATGGTGGGGGTCCAGGTGGACTTGGAAGGTGGCCACCAAGATCCACTTGGATCAGCAGTGGTCTATAGATGGGGATGGAGACGCATGGAGGTGTGTCGTAGTATGTTGGACTACGTTGTGGAGTGGCAGTGCCTCACACGGCATTGAGTACATGTAGGTTGTGACAAGTATAGTGACACAGGTAAGACACATGACGGTACAGGATGGCATATCTGTAGTTGAGGGTATCCAACAGTGTACAAGGGTAGGTTGTGGTGTACAGTGGCATGTCCAGGAGTACTGGGATGATCGATGCTTTGCAAGGGTGTATAACACTGCACAGTGAGGCATTGGAGTGTTGCCTCCAGGGAGACCCTGGGACGGAAATATCGGGAATACCTTTGGGTGTAGTTCACCCAGGATCGACAGGGACATAGATGAGCAATACTTGATGGTATCTGCAGGGAATCACGCGCTTTACCCTCTTCTACATCCCTCATGGGAATAGTCAATTTTACTGTTGACTTTCTGCACTATGGGCATGAGCAGTGGGGGACAAGGAGCTCACCCAAGATATTTGGGTGACACTCAACACACTAAGGGGGAGACTTTCCAGCAGTGGCATTGAATTGGTGCATTAGTTGATAGCCAAAGGTTGGAGGATGAGGTGATCATCTGCAAGGGTGGCATATCATTCATCACCGAGCCTACATCTATGGAGCTAGTCCCAAGGGAGAAATGCGTCACTCTTTTCTTAGGGCATGTAAGGACCAAGCATGAGCAAACAATATCGGGTACAACTAAGGTAGTTTCCTAGTATGTGTCTAGGCTCCAAACCTTATATTGGCATATTATCTAGAGGACAAATGGCAGACCCAAGGGAGCTAGTTGGCAGGGATAGGGGAGATCCACATACCCTGAGTTGATTATGAGTATCAGATACCCATATTTTGGTTGCAATCAGGGGGTAGCTCTTTAGAAGAGGTGGCTTCCAACGATCATCAGTACTACATAATGACATGCACAGGGTAGATTAACATGCATTATATTAGCCCACGATATATGGAGCCTATATATTGATCACATTCAGGGACTAGAGATGAGGCATGGATGGATTCATGTAGTTTTCAGAGATATGTTGCAGCAAGTCCAACTAGGGGTTGTAGGGATTCAATCGATTGATAGATCACTCTATCTCGTGATGGTCGGAGTCATGGAAAAGAGTGGTTTAGTCCACTCTAGGATTGGCACATAGGGATACACAGTGACCTTCATTGGAAGGTAAGGCAGGCTTTCTTTGTGGCTGCACCGGTTTAGAGTTAGATCTAGATGGGTAGAATTTGGCGTCATGGAGATGTCGAGGCAGGATGTGTCTCGTCTCTATTAGTATTCCACCATCAAGTTCCAGGAGACGAGGATACAATGTATGCACAATGGGCAGTCAGCCAGAGGCAGAGTGGTGCATCGACAACATGGTGGCACCCTTCTATGGCTAGCAAGGGACCCAGACATCATAGTACTAGATAGCTTAGCAACCATTAGGGGTCAACCAACTGCAACAGGGGGAGGTCACTCCTTTAGGCCTTAGCGAGTCACTGATGGCATGGAGGACTTATGGTATTTATACTAGACATGATAGTGAGTGGAGCGAGGGGAGCTTCAGGTGGGACAAGATGGATTGGGATCCTAGTATTGAGGGATTCCTTCATGTCAGGATAGTGCAGGGACCTAAGATAACTCAATGGAATGTTTGGGACCCCGATATTATTGATGGTGATAGGGGTGATCAACAGACAGAGGAGGCACTTGTTCAGGCATTGTTGAAGAACAAGCAATTTTTAGTGCATTGGAGGAATTTTTCGGATGAGGATGCCACCTAGGAGGGTGAACACATACGTAAGCATCCAGTGTTGAAGTTGCTTGGGGAAAAGCAACATTTAGAAGGGGAAGACTGTCATGTCCCTTCTGAAATTAAAGTGTTACAGGTTTATTTATTCTACAATTCTGACAATTTTGGAGGCCATGGGACCCATATGCTTTTTGGAAAAGACTTAGGAAGGAAAAAGGGGCTGAAATGTTTTGTTGGCATAGTGTGGGGGCCACCCACATGAGGAAATGCGTACCACCTTAGACGGAAGTTCGAATAAGTAAGGAGGGAAAGTCGAATTTCTAGTTGGAGGGGGCCCACATGGGAAAAGAGACCCACAAATTATAAATAGAGGAGGCTCAACCTCATTTGGTATCTTTTGACATACTAAACTCAACCTTAGTTGCTCGAGTTTCTTAGCCAAGTTACTTTGTTGTTTAGCACACGAGTGTCTCCAAGTAGAGATCTCAACCCTTGCTTTGGTGGACTTCAAGTGCCATCCTAGGAGGGAAATTCATACTACATTGGAGGAGAGTCGGTGGAGTTTCACAGTCATATCATTCAACATTTGTCTCAGCCAATGCGTGTTTCTGTAGGACGCAGAAGGGGAACACATAGGTGTTGCTTTTGGGTTTATCCGAGCAACAACTACTGGGGGAGTTTGGGCAATGAAGCTACAGTGGAGGATCAACCTTCTGGGAGAGTTTTGGAGCAAGAGGTTGCTGCATTGGAGCAGTTCAATTTACGGTCACCTGGGCCTACACAGAGAGCCATCACTGGGCTCATGTGGGAGTTGGAGGAAGGAATTGTAGAGATGGAGTTGGCTGGGAGAAGTAGGAGATCACTTGGAGGGCCATTTGAGGAGGATTGATGGGGTTGGGAGAGCAGATATTGACAGGATCAGTCACAGTAACAGAATTCAAAATTGGAGGAGGGTCAAGCTGTGAAGGGTCAATTTTTAAGATTGGAACCAAGGGAAACCTTTTTTGGGTTTTTCGAGGTTTTGGGCAAGGATCACACTTCTAATTTTAATGAATTTTCTAGGTAGATCTAAGGGGTCAAACAGGGGTCCCAACTCAGCCAGCAACTACAGCAGTTAAAGGGAATTTGGGCCAAAATTCCAAGGTCAACATTTGGCCAAGTCCTTCGTGGGTTATTTTGGGTATCTAGTGGAGAGGTCGAGGTTAATTTTCCGTAATTTTCTAAGCATCAGAGATGGGGTTTCTAGCATCATCGTTGCAGCAGACATCACAATTTCACAAGGGCAGCGCAGGGCATCATTGCAATAGTTATTATAACATCTGGGCTTGACATATGACCACTTGGGGTTGATCACACTTGTCATTGAGGCAAGCCCAGGTGCACCACTTCCACATTATTGTACTCTTCTCCTAGATTATAATAAAATGGCTCAGCTCTTGGATATTCTTGGACTTTTTAGGGGTGTGCACTAAATGTTTCAATTTTATGGTGTTGTTTTTATTATTTGCTTTGCATAGCACTATTTTTCCTAGTTTGGAACATTACACACCCAAATAGGGTGGGGAATTGAATGATGACTTAACATCTAGGAGTGCCTTAACAGCGCACCCGACCACCATCTATCCAAGACCCATGAACACATTTATACCCATTATAAATTTATACATTTTTTAAATAAAATTTTTACAATATTGAATTTAAATTCATCCCTTTTAATTAATATTAAATATTAAAATTTATATTTAATTTAAATGTTATATATTATATATATATATATATATATATATAATATATATATATATATAATATATAGAATAATATATAGATATATATATATATATATATATATATATATATATTATAATATATATATATATATATATAGATATAATATAGATATATAATATATGATATAAAATAATTAAACTTAAATATAAAATCATATATATAATATTATTTTTAATGATATTCTCTTAAATTCAAATTTAAATTTAAATATTATAACAATAATAATAATAATAATTATCAAAGAGATTTAGAACATTCGGTGAAGGAGCGCGCTATTAAGGTGCTCCCTAAGCAAAGGTCACCGGTTCTAGTCTCGCCGATACCAAAAAATTCAGCATGGTTTCCGCTAGTGCGGCTCAAGTCGGGTGTGATCCCTGGGTGACTTTGACGGCTTAAATGCCCCTGAGTCGTGGCCTCTCAGCCACAAGGTAAGTGTGATTTTCAGGATTCACCTACTTATCAACCGAATAAAAAAAAAAAAAAAAAAAAAAAAAAGAGAAAAAAAAAGAATATAAATATAATAATAATTTAATTTTAAAATTATAATAAAAAATAGATAGTAAATTAGTGTAAGATATTTTTTTAATTTGTATGATAAAGAACTCAATCCTATTCATACCTTAAACATTACTTACTATTCAAAACAAAAATAATATATATATATATAATTTCATTAAATGTAAAAAAGAAGAGTTGAATAAAACAAAAGTAAATAATAGTAAATAAAATCTATATATACTTATATGAAAAAATAATTAATTCAAATTTAAGTATATATAAAATATTTTTTTAATTATCTTTTTAAATAAAATTTAGAAACAATTAAAGTTTTTTTAATGATCAAAATACAGTAATCAGTATATATATAATATATAATATATATATATATATATATATATTATAATGAGTTAATTTTAGTGTAAAACAATACACACATATATATGAGTTAATTTTAGGTTAAAAAACACACACACACACATATATATATAATTGTGTATGTTTGGTTATTAAATTATTTTGTTTCTTTTATTAATTAGTTTAGGATTTTCTATTATTAAGAAAAAAAATTACATGCAAAAATAGTTTTTGTTAGTAGTTTGAGATAAAGGGAAGCCAAACCAATAATATATCATAGAGTTTTAATATAGTATATTATTTAAATTTGAAAATAAAAACTATCTCTTGATAAATATAACATATATTTATCGACATTTCTAATAAAATAAAAAATATTGTCAAAGGTTCTTAGCTTGAGTGGTTTATGGAACAATTTGTTTCTCTAGCTATGTGGGTTCAACCCTTTGGTTCTGTTTAAAAATAATAATAATATAAACGATATTGTGCATATCTCAGTGAAAAACTTTGCTACTTGTAAATAATATCGCAAAAGTATAGAAATAACTCATTTATTTGCATGAAGAGTCTACTTGAATGGTATCTACATGGTCCTCCTTTTATGATGAAGTGAAGAATTCTAGGTTAGCAATATTATTTTCCAGGGAGGAGAGTCTTCTCGTAATCTTGTTGGTCTATCTTTGAAGCTGATAACTACAAAGTAGAATCTCTTTATGAGTCTCCATGCTCTCTAGCAAGACCTTTCCAAATATATTTTTAAGTTTCTAGTATATATTGATGGTCTGCATGTATCTATTGTTCCAGGTTGTCGTGTTTCCTGTGTTTAGAATCCATCCACTTACCTTAGCCTCCACATGTCCATACATGATAAATATATGCTCCATCCTAGCTTCATGTTCAACTTCATCTTAGCTCTAATTGTTGGAGGAACATACTGGACATAAATGGAAGTTGACCTCTCTCATACATGTTGAGCCTTGGAGGTGTAGGGTATAGAGTTTCATCTCCCTTCCCTACAGGTGGTAAGGTGCCTAGGCTGATTCATGATAGAGGGTGACAAAGTGACAATGCCAGAGAAATTATATAGGATAAACATAATAAATAGAATGTTGGGGCTATTTGAAGTAGGTAAGGGACTAGGAGATCTAAACCCCAGAAAAGGGTATCCAACACAGTTAAATTGAGGAGGGTTGGAATCTAGAAGGTTGATCAATGGGTAAGAGGGGAGTCTCATGACAAAGATATTTGAGTGCAGAGTAAACTTGAGACAAATTGAGCCCATACAAATTGACCAAGGTTTCATAAAAGGAGAAGCTAAGAATATCTAGATCCTGAAGTGAAATTCCAAGCCTATACTAAAGAAATGGACAGATAAACTAAACTAAACTAAATTGAGCCCATACCATCCTACAAACTAAATTGATAATTCTAAGTTTAGACAAATAAATAGGGACATAAACCACATGAACATGAAAAAAGGATTGATTATGGACTTTCCTACCAACACCATAGCTTGAACCCACCCTTGGCTTGCATGCCAAGCTATCTTAATAGACTATACACTCTAAGGAGAGATAGACTCCTAGAGATGAAAATTGTTAAGTGGAGTTACTCCCAAAGAGTTCAATCCCAACTAACTTCATCAAAGGAAACTTAAACAAGAAGAGCCCAAACACAAAATTTCCTGCAAGTGTTAGGATAGACACAAAGAGAAGGGTTACTATGTGGAACTAGAGGAATATAAATATGCTCTTTAAATCAACCACTTCACTGAAATAAACTTGTTCATAGTAAATCATCCAACAACCACTTTAGATTCTTGCATATCTTTGTCCTTGAGTGCAGTCATAGCTTGTATCATTCCCACGCATTTCCATGAGTTACATACAACATCAACTCAGTATTATCCTCATTACCAACCACAACCACCACCTTTCATTGAAATTAGCTTGATTATCAACTTCCCTTCATGATTTCAAATAATTGCCACGTGGAGAAAGCCTCATGAGGCATTCCCTCCCACACGCTATCACCTCATGTCTATCAATTTCCTAAATGAGCACCTATCATGGAGGAGTTGTGTTTATTATTTAGTTAAAGACTATTTTCATTAATATTTGTGGATAATCTAAATATAAATTCTACTTAGTCATTTTAAATTCATGATTTTTTCGTTTTTAGTTTGAAATTTAAGACTGGTAAATTATTGTCAAAATAAATATAAACTTTTTTCCTTGGAAAAAGCATAATTTTATTATCAAATGAAATAAAATTACATTTTGTAGATACATGACTAGCATGTATTTAGAGATAAAAGATCACATGGATCTGTCACAAAAGTGGATTAGAGCCCTCATAACTGAGCAAGAAAGAAAAAACTAGTTGGATATCCTAACGGCCTATATAGTTGTAGAAATCATCCACCTTGCCTTTCTTCCCTTTCTTCTTTTTTACTTCCTTCCATACCCCTAGGGAAGGTTAGATAATAGCCAATTTCATATCTAAAAAAATAGAATAATTTAATAAATCATAATATCTGTTGGCAATGCATCTCATACATCTATATATTAAATTGAAAAATAAGACCAGTCTTTCAATAATCTTTCACATCCTGAAGATGAACCACCATTGCTGGTTCGAAACGTTGATCAACAAGAAATCTAATGCGATGAATCTGGAAGATAATCTACACAATCATGAAGCTCACAGAAACCTCAAAGACAAAATGTCATATCTGCCGAGTTTGTTGCATAAGGGAGCTCATTTTTAGATTTAGATGTCTTTGTTTCATGAGATCTTTTAGTTCATCACATCATTTCTTTCTTTAGTGGTACTACTTCCATGACTGCAAGATTTGGTGTGATTTCCATCTTTATTTTCTAATTGGCATCTATGATCTATTGGGGGAGCTCATCCTGTGTGGTAGTTTCAGTGATTTCCTCATTATCTTTTTTGAGGGGGTCCTTTTGATCCTCCTCTTCTTCATTATCTAAAAAAGGGGGCTCGTAGGGTTGCTAGATCTTTGTTTTAGTCCATGACGCTTTCCTCTCACTTGATGGTTTTTTGTCGAGGGAATAGCTATCTTGTAAACATCATGTTTGGTTACATACATGGCATCCAAAGGCCATGTTCTTGTAATCAAGACTCTGAGTCCACTAGACATGTCCATTTTTTAGTTGGATGTGATCTAGAAACCCCTTGTGAAGATTGATCTCCACACAAATGTCAGTGTATGTGAAAATCCCCTTTGTTATTCTCTCACTATTTTTATAAATGCCCCTAGTGCAATTCCAATGTCTTTAACTACTTGTTGATGCCAAAAGGGAAGAGGGAAGTTTGGAAAACGAATCCTGACAATAATTTGTGTGACTTCCATGGTGGATGAGTTGAATTAAGGGAACAAAGGAGTAATGAATACCTGATTCTTCCCGAGAACCATGGTCCTTCCTCTAAGATTTTTTGGTAAAATAAATATAAACTATTAAAAGCTCTATGTTGATATTAGACATTGGATAATTACTAAGACATTGTGGGTCAAAAAATCTATCATATTTGTGACACTAAAAAGATTGATGATGAAAAACACTTTCTTTTAAATTGTCCTTCCTAACCTTTTAACTCATGAAAACTATAATGATTCAAAAAAACTTTTTGAAATATTTTCAAACATAAAAATAGAACTAAAAAAAACAAATAATTTTCGTATTGCATCAAAACGCACTCTATAATCCAGAATAGGAGTACATTAAAAAATGAAAAAATACTTACATTGAAAAAATAAAAATAATAATAATAATATAAAAAAATATTTCAATATGAACCATAAATATTAATAACAAAAAGAAGTCTTTCAATATCTACCATAAATAAAATACTTTAATGTCCACCTTAAAATGTAATTTTACATCAACTTTATATACAAAAAAGGAGATAATGTAATTGAAAGTAAAAATTTATAATTTTATTTATAACTACTCATTACTTTTTAGAATGAGGGAAATGTGTAATTTATCTCATGCTATGCTCAAGGTAGAATATGTGATGTGTGTGTGTGTGTGTATATGTCACCCTCAATAAAATATTTCAATTTACATATTGAGTAGCATAACTTTATATCAACTTTTTATATAATAAGAAAGTAATTGAAAATACAAATCTTATTATATCTCTACTTTGTACTATGAGGAAGATATGTAATTCCTTCATTATTTTAAAATATTTAGATATAAGTTTTAAATAAAAAATTCTAATATCCATGTTAGCTAATATTTCAATATCAACTTCATAGAAAATTTAATTCCTTTGTGAAGGTTTTAACCCTATATAGATAATACTTACAAACAAATTCTTAAAAATTATGAAATATACAATAGCGAGAACAAAAAAATATACACATATTTTTTGCCTGGAACTAAAAATTTGGAAAATCAAATTGATTTTTCATTATGTTATTTTCAATGTTACAATACGATATATACATATAGGAACATCATAAAACCCTCAATCCATTAACCCTGGATTAGAACATAACCATAATTCCTTTAACCATATCTACAAAAGCCTGGGCAAAACCATCATGTGTAAAACCATGGGTGGGTCCGCCCAAAAAAATACATTTTCAGGGCACTGCCCAAACCCCCTAATAGGGGGGTGCTATTGCCACCCTTGTGACCCCACCCCCCAACCCCGTCACTCAGAACCAAGTAAAACGTATCACATGTGTGTCTGGTTGTGCAAATAATATAACACATACCCAACACTTTGAACATTTATAAATATGAAATTAAGATAAATTGATGATAATATTTTATAAATTCTAATAAAACAAATTTTATTTTATTGAATCTTAATCATCTTTCACAAAAGTGTCTTAAAGCCCTCATAATTTAGCAAGAAAGATCTTAGGTCCCTATAACACTAGTGTGCCCCCATATTGTTATTGTTGTGCCCCATGTAGCCCCCATATTGTTATTGTTGGGCCCCATAGAAGCCTATTATTGTTATTGTTGAGCCCCTACATTATTATTATTATGTAGGCCCTAATCATAGTGTGACCCTTTAAACTCCTATATATACCAAAGAGGTCTTGTCATTTGTATCATCAAAGAATTGTTCATTTATCTTATGTATGTTGGATAGTTGGCATTATCTTAATGATTGGTGACACTTGGTATGTTGGCATTGATTTCAACTAGATTAGCATTGAGGTTAAAGACAACATGTGTTGGCATTGAAGAGCATTCTGTTCAAGGGGGTCACATGGTTACTGCAGTGTTCTATAGAGAATCATCATAGTAGTAGGCTTAGTGGAGAAGCCATAAAAATATGACTATGATCGCTAGCGATTACCATAATTTGGAGGAGATTATGTCTCAATGGATCAACTTAGTTTCTCCTGAAAGTGACATAGTTGGAAATTGTTCTCAAAGATCTTTCCAAATGGTATGTTGAAGTCTAGAAAAGGCCTTATGGATTGGGAGTTACAGTCAGTTGAAGTTTTCATACATAAAATCTCATTCGCTTAGGATTTAGGTAGATTTTGAACTAAGGTTAGGACTTAGGTGATTCGGGTCTAGTCGAAGGTCAGGTCGCACAACAGAGTTTGGCAAGAAAACAAAGTCCCAACCTGACCTCCTGACCTATAAAGAAACAACTATCTAATCGGAGGTTAGGTCATGCAACATAATTTGGAAGGACAACAAAGTCTTGATCCCCGACCCCTGAGCTATGTGGGACCTAGTACAAACAAACATATTGCAAATTGTGATTGGCTCACGGTTATGTGTTGGTAGCAACGTGGAAGATTATTTCAGCATTACATGGCAGTACAAAGGACATGTGGCAGGCAGTTTCAACATTTTTGGGTGGCCTAATGGGCCAAATCTAGGTGACATGTGTCACCATGTAGAAGGTGCCACATGGATTAGAAGATGTTAGCATAACATAAGCTAATGATGTGGAAAAACCTTGAAGTTTGTGCCAAGGGGTTGTTTTGTGAATTGTTTCCTGTGTATTTAGTTTTTTGGTGTTGAATGAATAGAATGGGCCAAAAAAATGAAAAAAGGCCCAAGTCAGGCCTACAGGAAATTGAGGGTTGAACTAAACACAGATGCATAATAGATGGAGCAGGCGGACCCATGACCTTCTAACCCCTCGATCAACATTGAAAGGTGTGCCTAAGAGTGAGTTTTGCATGGTTTTCCTGTGTTATTGGTGACTTCACTTACTATGGGAGAGGAGAAAAATTGTTACTAGTATTAATGACGAGTGCAAAGAATGGAGACAAGGCAGAGAGGACCAAAACTTGCAAAGCTAATTTACTAAGCCTAGCTCAAACGAAACAAGCCATCCTTAATCTATCCTACATGCTACAAAGAATTCAATGGAAAAGATAACTAGGTGTAGAAGAGCTAATTACAAAACATGAAATCCGTGCCTAAGGTACAAGTTGATTATTATGATTAGTTTGTAAGAATGGAACACCTTATTGGAGTTCACGATTTGACGAGGAATTAATTCTTAGCATAGGGAAACACTCAGCATTCCATTCTTTGTATTAAATCAGTTGTCGTGACTAAGAATAGAAATTACATTGGAATGGGGAGCCTGGTTGAAGTGTGGAGGGTGACTAAAAAACTCATTCTTAGTATGAGGTACACCCAGATAACCAATCAACGATTCAATGACTGCGATGGTTGAGTGAACTATGCCCATCTCCAGAATTGAATATGGTTGTAGAGTACATGCACCCTGATAGAACAATTGAATAACATGCTATGTTGTAGTACATTATCAGATTCAAATACTACAAAGACAACATTGTTCCTAGCACAGCAAAGGAACGAAACAATGGAGTGTAGTTGATGAAAGTGGGGAATGTAGAATTGTTGTGAGTTACAATGTTTAGCGCTATGAGTGTGTGAATGAGCCAAGTGTTTACTGAGAGATAGTATCAGAGGGAAGAAACCAAAACTGGTTGAGTAGCAAAGAGAACATTTCAAAGGAGAACTATTGGGTTCAAGAAAATGAGTTGGTATTGTCAGTTTGAAAATTGTGTGAAAGTAGAACAGTGGCTAGAGAAAGTAATGGCATGAATTAATAAGAGGTTGGTTCCTCTTGGAAAGTGGTGACTTTCTATCTAAAGGGGTTTTGGGGCCTCCTGTGACTGGGTGCTCACAAACAACGTGATGTAATTAAGTGGGTTCTTAATTTACATCATAATAGCAAATAGATTAGTGGTTTTTTTCCCTTTGGGTTTCCACATAAAAATACCTGTGTCAATATGTGTGTGTCTCTCAACAAATGAATTATGTGCTCATGTGAATGGTTTTATTTACTACACATTTGAATTGTAGTCTAAATGTTCATACAAATAACTAGCATAATTCAAAGGAAATATAAGAATTGAGCATAAAATTTTAATAACCTCACAATTACTGAATCAACCCCCATTACTGAATCAACTGAATCAATTTTAAGTTGTTGATATAAATTTTCTTTTGTTTTGTGATCTAGTTACATAACATTTGGTATTAGAGTTATGGATCCTAGGGTTTCTTTGCTTCAAACAAGTCATCTTGGAATTTTCACTCTAACATTTTTTCTACAAAGATTAATAAGCTGAAATTGTGATCACGTGGAGCCAAAATCTTGGTGAACTTCATGTAAAAAAATTAGATCTTGTTTTTCTATATTTTATGAGATATGTTCTAAAGAAGTTATAGTGTTTGCATGCTACGACATTCAGTATCAAATAAGTGACCTAGCGAAAATTGTCATAAAATTCACTTTGGGCATCAAATTTGAATTCCGTAAAAAGTTCCTAAAATTTCATGGAATTTGGTTTTTTGAGGATGAACTTTAGGGTTGAAGGTCGAAATAATGACACATGGAAATATGTACAAGTTTTCTATATTGAACCATTCCATAATCAGGGCATTGTGGGAGATTTGGTATAACTTTATTTTGAAGAATCAAATTTTGGTCTAAGTTATGGGGTTGGAAAGAGGACACGGAAATATGCCTCATGACATAATTTCAGACCTTAGGAGGCCTAAATTATAGAGATACAATAGCTTTATGATCAAGCTACTAAAATTAAGAAAAAAACGTATATTTTTTTAAATAACATAACTTTTGTTTGAACAATCAAATTGAAGTGATTCAAAGAACATATTGAAGCATATATATTAGTTCTTAATTCTGATATGCCAAAAAACAAAAGATTGGATATGCCCTGTATGCCAACATAAATCTCTTCTATAACACATAAAGAAGAGGAAGAAATGCAACATTATATATCAAATTACAAGACCAGGTGCAATAAATTTCTCTCTCAAAAAGAGTAACAAAAAATAAATTGGAAGCTATGCTGAATGTTAAGATGGATGTTTTATAAGAAAAAATAAAAGCGACACTGAAATTTTGAAGACTGGTTTAAAATAATAAATAAAGGGACATGGACAATTTAAAAGTAGAAATAAAAGGTGACATGGAAGGTTTGACAAAGTTGCTAGAATAAAGGCTTCCTAGTAGTTATAAGGTATTTCATGAAACTCATGAAGAGAAAAAACAAAATTTAAATCATGATTTTATAGACTCCAACTTTGGGATGAATACCAACCATATTCCAAAGATTGATATGATAAAGTTTGATTGAAAGGATCCGGTAACATGGATACTATAGATGGAGCAAATATTACAAATGGAGCAGTTATTTGATCTACATGATGTGCAACATACACAAAAGGTATGCATTGCATCTTGATATTTACAACCCAATTAATTTTTATGGCATTGATGGATTTGTTCTCTTAAAGCACTAGTCACTTGGATACTTTTTATGGAGGAATTGATAGCACATTATGAGGATACAAAGAGAAATACCTTCTTCAACCAAATGATAAATCTGAAACAAAAGGGCTCAGTTGGGGAGCAGATTGAGGACTTCCAAAGATTGAATATCAAGGTAAATGATATTTCATAGGAGCATCTGATTGATGTGTTCTTAGAGACTTTAAAGGATAACATCCAACATAAGGTTCGTCTTTGGGAACCAAAGTCATTAGAGAATGCATTCATGGTGGCAAGAAAAGTTTAAAGCAAAAATATGCCAACAAGGAGGTCTATCACTCGCAACTATAAAGATGGAAGTATTTTCAAGATCGAAGGATATATTAATAAAAAAAAAGGTAATAGTGCAAATGATTCAGGTAGTACTGATAATATTTTTCATTGTAAGATGGCCAAGGATTTGAATTTCTTTATATATCTAGCACCTAATTCTCAAGTAATGGTTGCAAATCGAGGAACTATACATTTCTCAGGGAAGTGACATAATATCAATCTAACCATGAGGGAATATTTAATGAATAGTCCAATGCTTTCCATTCCAATTGGCCGTGTTGATGTTGTGTTAGGAGTCCAAAGGTTACTATCTTTGTAAATGATAACTTTTAATTTTTAACAACTTTTCCTGAATTTTTTCTCAGAAGGAAAGGAAATTGAATTAACGGGTATCGCAAGTAAACTTGGGAAGATAATAAGATCTAATGGCATGACAAAGCTTTTGAAGAAGGAACGACAAGGGGTAATTTCACACTTATGTTTGCTAGATGTTAAAACATATAATTCATCAATTTCTCCAGATCTCCAAAGTGTCCTTGATAATCATTCTAAGGTATTTGAGAACCCCAAAGGTATCCCACCTATTTTCGATCATGATCATGTTGTTTACTTGATTCAAGGAAGTGTTCCTCCAAAAATTAGACCTTACAAATAACCCTATGCCCAGAAGAGTGAAATTTAACATATGAATGTAGAAACGCTAGAGGTAGGTATAATTCAACCTATTAAAGTTATTTTTCTTATCCAGTAGTATTGGTGCACAAGAAGGATGGGTCATGGGCTACGTGTCTAGACTATAGAGAGCTCAAAAATCTCACTGAAGAAATGGAACCCTTACCTAATTACTTAATGGGAAGACACTTCAAGATAAAAACAAATCATGATAGTCTTAAATACTTCTTGGAACAAAGATTATCTTCTAAAGTGCGGTAAAAATGGGTCACAAAGATGTTGGGTTATGAATTTGAAATCATATACAAAAAAGGGAAGCAACATGTTGTTGCAGATGCACTCTCGAGAAGGGATGAGGATGTGGAAGCATTGCTCTATGCCATTTATATTATTCAACCTGATTGGATAACTGAAGCAAGGGATGAATGGAAAAATGATGAAGAGGTGTGGACACTCATTCAAAAGTTGCAGTAAGATCCCAATACATTTGATACATTTATCTGGAAAAATGATTCGTTATGGTACAAAGATCGCTTGTATCTATGTAAGAACTCCCAACTCAAACAAAAAATTATTTTGGAATTGTAAACCTCTCCTTTAGGAGGTCACTCAAGATTTCTAAAAACTTAACACAGGGTCAAGAAGGAATTTTTTTGGGATGGACTTAAATCCAATATTCAGTAGTTTGTGGCACAATGTTTGGTTTTCCAACAAAAGAAAGTTGAGACAATTAAGAGCCCAATTATCTTACAAGCTTTAGCCATTCCATGTCAGAATTGAGAGGAGGTCTTTATGGATTTTATCACAGGTTTACCCAAGTCCGAAGGAAAGAGTGTCATCATGGTAGTAGTTGATAGACTTACCAAGTATGCACACATTTGTGAACTATCTCATCCTTTCAAAGCTATTACAATTGTTACTACATTTATGGAAACAATTCAAAAGCTACATGGAAACCCAAAGATTATTGTAAGTGACAGAGATCCCATTTTCACTAGAAATTTATAGACAAAATTATTTTCTTGGCTTGGTATTTAGTTCGCTCATATCTCATCTTATCATCCTCAATATTATGGGAAAACTGAGATAATGAGAAAATGTTTGGAAGGATAACTTCATTGCTTTGTATCTGATAAACAAACACAATGGGTCAAGTGGTTACCTCTGGGAAAATGGTGGTATAACACTTCCTTCCATACCACATCAAAAATGACCCTGTTTATGGCACTTAATGGATATTATCCAGTGTCCATCACATCGTATTTAAGAGAAAATTCTAAGGTTCAAGCAGTGGAAGATCACATTGAGCATCAACAACAAGTTAGCCAACTCTTAAAAAATAATCTGACTCTGGAATAGAATCAAATGAAACAACAGGTAGATGAACATCACAGTGAAAGAAGTTTTGATATAGATGATTGGGTATTCTTATTGCTACAACCATACAAACAAATGTCCCTCAAGCAAGCTAAGAAGGATAATAATTATCATGCAAGTACTATGGTCCTTACAAGGTGTTGCAAAGTTTGGTACTATGGCATACAAATTGGCATTGCCTACATCTTCTTGAGTACACCCAATTTTTGACATTTAATGCTTAAAGAAGGTTATAGGTGACAAGCTCTAAGTTCAAACAATATTTGCAGAACATGGTGACGAAGGAAAAATCATATTGGAGCCTGAAGTAGTCACAGAAACAAGAACCCAACAACTACATATTCAATCAATTTCAAAGTATCTTATTAAGTGGATGAACTTACCTACTGAAGATTCCACATGGGAGGATGATAATTTTATACAGAAGCTTCCAAAACTACTCAAGTGTTGAGGACACAACTTTTTTGAAGGGGAAGGGCATGTTAGGTCCCTATAATACTAGTGTACCCCCATATTGTTATTGTTGTGCCCCATGTAGCCCCCATATTGTTTTTGTTGGGCCCCGTAAAATCCCACTATTATTATTTTTGAGCCATTACATTATTATTGTTATGTAGGCCCTTATTATATTGTGGCCCATTATAATCCTATATATACCAAGGAGGTCTTGTCAATTGTATCATCAAAGAATTATTCATTTATCTGATGTAAAAAGAGGTTTCCCCCAAGAAGAGCCTTATTTTCAAGTCATTGATCTATCTTTTCTTCTGTTTTGTGATCTGGTTACATAACAAAAGAGAAAAAGCAAAGGTTTTCTAGAGAGACTAACGACTTGTATAGTTGTAGAAATCATCCACTTTGAATTTTTTCTATTTCTTCTTTTTTACTTCCTTCCATACCCCTCGGGATGGTTGGATAGAAACCAATGTCGTATACACTGATTTTATCATAAGGGGGGATCATTTTTATATTTAGAGTTCATCGTTTCATGAGATATTTTAGTTCCTGGAATCATTTTGTTCTTTATTGTTGTTGCTTCGATGACTACAAGATTTGGTGTGATTTCCATCTCTATTTTCCGCTTGGGATCTATAACATGTGGAGGGAGCTCATCATGTGTGGTTGTTTCAATCATTTCCTCATTATATTTGTTGGGGGGGTCCTTTTGATCCTCCTCTTCTTCATTATTTGAGAAAGGGGGATTACAGGGTCTCCAAATCTTTGTTTTATTCCATGACCCTTTCCTCTTCTTCTTTTTTTGCCTTTTTTTTTTAAGAATATCTATCTTGTAAGTGTCCTATTTGGTTACATATATAGCATCTAAAGGTTGTGTTCTTGTAATCAAGATTCTGTGTCCACTAGAAATGTCCACTTTTCAACTGGATGTGATCTGACAACCCCTTTTGAGATTGATCTCCACAGAAATGTAGGTGTATGTGAAAATCCCCTTTGTTATTCTCTCATTGTTTGTTTTTATAAATGTTCCTAGTGAAATCAGAGAAGAATTTTTGTGACTTCCATGGTGGATGAATCAAATTTTTAGAACCGAGGAGTAGTGAATAACCCAACTCTTCCCTCGAACCATGGTCCTTCCTCCAAGATTTTCTGGAAAAATAAATATAAACTTTTACCAGCTCTATTATTGATATTAGGCATTGGATGATTCTTAAGACATTGTGGGGCAAAAGAATTTGTCATCTTTGTGACACTAAAAAGATTGATGATGAAAACACTTTCTTTTAAATTGTGCTTCCTAACCTTTTAACTCATCAAAGCTATAATGATTCCAAAACACTGTTTTCAAAGATTTTCAAACATAAAAATAGAATTTAAAAAAAAAAAAAAAAATAATATATAAATATATATATATATATAATATATATATATAATATATATATATATAGTAGATAGATAGATAGATAGAGATAGATATATTCTTATTGTGTCGAGAGGTACTCTATAATCCAATATGGAAGTACATTAAAAAAATGAAATAATACTTACATTGAAAAATTAAAAAATGGTAATATAAAAAAAATATTTCAATATGAACTATAAATATTAATAGTAAAACAAGTATTTCAATATCTTACATAAATAAAATACTTTAGTATCCACCTTTACATCAACTTTATATACAAAAAGATATAATGTAATTGAAAGTAAAATTTTATCATTTTATTTATAACTACTCATTACTTTTTAGCATGAGGGAAATGTGTAATTCCTCTCATGCTATGCTCAAGGTAGAATATATCTCTCACACACACACATATATATAGGTCAGTTTAAATAAAACATTTCAATTTACATATTGAGTAGCATAACTTTATATCAAATTTTTACATAGTAATAAAGTAATTCAAAATAAAAGATTTATTATGTTTCTACGTTATACTATAAGGGAAATATGTAATTCCTCCACTATTTAAAAAATATTTAAATATAAAGTTTTAAATCAAATATTCTAAATATCCACGTTAACTAATATTTCAATATCAACCTTCATAGATATCTATATATAAAAGTGAGAAAGAAAATATATATTTCTTAATGTTAACCATAAATAAAATATTTCAAGGCTATTATATATATATATATATATATAATAATATATATATATATATATATATATATGCCCCAAATCTATCAAGTATCGAAAGGGATTATCTCCCAAAGTACAAATTAAGTTTTACATTTTAAAAAAGGATTGCAACTCAAGAAATTTAATTCCTTTGTGAAGTTTTTAACTCTGTACAGATAATACCTATAAGCAAATTCTTAAAAAACAAGAAATATACAATGACAAGAATAGAAAATATACACAAATATTTTTCTCTTGGAACCCAAAACAGGGAAACCAGATTGATTTTTCATTATGTTCTTTTCAATGTTACAATACATTATATACATGCTAAAACATTCACAAAACCCTCAATCCATTAACCCTAGATTATAACACAACTATAGTTCCTTTGACTGGATCTACAAAACCCTAGGAAAAATCATCATGCATAAAACCATGCACAAAAGCATGGGTAGGTCTACCCAAAAAAAAAACATTTCCGAGGCATTGCCCCAAACACCCCAGTATTGGGGTGCCATCACCACTCCTATGACCATATCACTCCTATGGTGCTATCACCACTCCTATGACCATATCTGTAACGACCTGCGATTCTGCCGATGAATGACCGCGACCAGGTAGAATGCGACTACGGTTGGGAGGTCATTCAAATAGCATAAGTGTGAGCTCTAACTTGTGCGAAGACATTGTGGAGATATGTTATGCGCATGGAGGTTAGGAGAGCTAGTTATATGCGTGGTGCGTGGTGTTAACACATATGGAAGCCGACCAACAAGCGTTGTGAAGCCGACGGAGGATGAATGCATGTGACAGGAGACCGACATGAAAATTGAAGTATTGCAATGGCGTGTAGAGGCATTGGGCGAGTCGGTTGGGTAGCCAAGACTTCGCCCTGCCTTGCATATATATTAGAAGTACGATGGAGGCTTTGACACCATCGCTCATCACACAAAACATTCGAACTTCGCTCATAAGGAAGAAGTGTGTAGAAGAGGTGGCTGCAGTGATAAGAAGAAGTCGCATATGGTGATGCGCTCGATCTTGGGCGAGGCTACACGAAGAAACGCGCTGTCTTGATTTGGGTGAAGGGCGCGGGCAGGAGCACCCGGTGGTTGGCTGAGGGCATGCACGGGTGTGTGGCGCCCGACGGTTGGTTGAGGCGTGCACAGGGGTGTGGCGCTCGATTTGTGCGAAGGTGCCCGACAGTGAAACGGACGAGCGCCCGGTTTGTGCGACGACTTGGCACGGTTGTCTTGGTGACTCGGGTGAGTGCACGCCTATTGTGCAAGTGTGCACGGAGACTTGGTGGAGTGTTGAGATTGTGAACGGAGGTTTGTCTCGGGCAGTGGCGCCCTTGTGTGGCGACTTGGAGGCATGCCCAAGTTGGGCAAACAACACGATTGTGTGACGAGGTGAACGAAGGGTTGGTGAGTCGTGCGGCGACCGTGCGGAGGTGTCGACGAGCTGGGCAACCGAGTTTGCCGAATTTGTGAAAACTGGCTAAGTATAAATTTGAGGTTTCCCAAGATTTAACTTTTACTTTATAAAAGTGAAGATTGTATAATATATTGTTTCGGGCAGACTCATATTGCAAGGAGTTGCCCCTCCCTTTATACTGTTGTGCATTTCTCTTGTATAATGTTGTTGTTAATGAATGTGTATGGGTATTCATCAGTATAAAGGAACACATTAATAATACTTGGTTGCGAAACACAAACTAAGTAGGAAAAGTGGAATGGTAGGCGTAGTCTACAATCGTAAGTATTGGTGAAAAGAAAACGATTCGTAGTGCTGCACCTCGCTATAAGTGGTTGAAAGACTACCGTAGGTGTAGGGGCGTGATATTTGGTATCAGAGAAAGCTGATGACCGGGTTGACGATGAAGTGTTGATCCCACTGCACTATCGTGACAGTTGGTAGCAGAGCTGGGTTGGAGATGGTGTAGAGCAAGGTTGTTCGTGACGAAGTGACAGTGGAAGTAGGTACTTGCAGGTGAAGGAAGCTGATTTTACATACAGGTGGAACAAGGGTTGGTTCACGGTTGCGAGGAACTTGGTGAAGCTGGTGAATGGTGAAACAGGTTTAGCAGGGGTGAAGCTTAGTGCTTAGGCCAAGCTGAACGAAAAGGCATGGAAAGTTTGGAAGAATGCGAAGGGAAGCCCTTGCTTACCTTATACAGGTTGAAGCGGATGAAAGAAGAGAACCCCCGAATTCGAAAGGAACTTGAAGTCTTGGAAAAGAATATTGAAGACAAACTTCTTCAACTTGGTTGGACAATGGAGCAAGATGAAGTTGCAGATTGTGCCGACAAGGAAGAGGAAGCCGTGATGATTGAGGATGTTGCAGATATGACAACAATGGAGGATGAACTTGAGATTGATCAAGTTGGACCAAGATCCTGCAGTTTGTAGACATGAATGGATGAGGATACTCACATGGAGGAGCCTCATGATGATGATGTAAGTACTGTTGATACTTGTGTTTCACTTGAGCATTTGGAAGATGAACCATATGCAGGGAAGGGCAAAGCCAATTTGCCGATGCAGGGGAGCATTTTACCATGGATGTCTATGATGAGACCTTGTATGGCTAAGCAAGGACCATTGACTGTTGCAAGACTTGCTAGGGTTGTTTGTGACCTTATGATAGAAGGTACAAAGGCCCGTGACAAGGGAGGAACATGATGATCGTTGCGGATGAATGGGTCATGCTTTAGCCACATGGGGAATTGGCTAAGTGCCTGGCATGACTCATGGACAGATTGAAGGGCACACACTTGGGTACGATGATGCTTGGGTGGACTTCTCATAGCCGAGACCAAGAGCAAGTCTTGGTGGAACCTTTAGTGGGGGAGCTATGATGGAAGGGACTCGTGATGATGATGATATGGTTGGGTGACCGAGTTCACTAGACCGAAGATTACAGACTGGATGAGGATGACCGATTATTGTGATGGGTCTACTTGGTTGGACTACATGGGCAACTTAGTCATGGACATCAGGTTGGAGAGATGGAGCATGGCAGTCTTATGCAAGGACATGATGCAGGAGCACTTGAAGAGGTGTCACTTATGGGCATCCAATGAGGAGTGCCAAAGCAGGGATGTTGTGCAGGTAGATTTGCTAATGTGACATGGAAACGTATTACTTATGAGTCGATGGAGAGGTTGTGCACTTATGTACAACAAGGCCATGGACTTGGAAGGAGTTGTGAGCAGACTATGGAGCATTCCTACTACGTGGAGAGCTGAGACATCTTGTGGAGACCTTTGGGCCGAGACTTGTATGCTTGCTGAGATGTTGGTTGGGGATGGCTTATGGAGCTCATGATGACATGAGATTGTTGTGACTTGGGGACTTCATATATGGTGGACTTGGAGGATCTGATGCATTGAGGCACTGAGGTCAGAGACTTTGATGCAAGATGGGGTGCATACTTTCAAGTACATGTATGGGAATGGCTTGAAAGAGTGACTTTATGTGGAGGATCAATATGAGACACTTTGGAGTGATGGAGTTACGACGATGATGATGCCTTGGTGGCAACACTTGGGCATGGGTTGAGTCGAGACTTAACCACTTTTGACACATGGGAGCTGATTGATCTATGATCATGGGCAGCACATGGATAGATGAGATAGGTGTATACTTGTTTCTATGGCAGACTTGAGGGATGGCACATTGCAAATATGATGGAGGTTGCTTCATGGACCTAGATGTGGCACATCGAGAGTTGGAGTTTGATGAGATGGTCTCTTCATATTGAGGAGGCACACATATGGATGATGATGTGGGATAGATGTGGCTGATTTTATGCAGCACATTAGTACCAGACATCATGGACATCATGTTGCAGATGAGATGAGGACTACTTCATGGACCTAAGCATGGCTTACACTTATATGGAGATGGATTCTTGATCGAGTTGAGGATGTGACAAGATGTTCTGAGAAACGATTGATGGTGGCATGAGGACGTGCATTCTCATGGTTTGAGCGTGACAGTTAGACTGATCACCCGACTAGTTCAAGTCATGAGGGGATCCAGTGTACAGAGATGTGTTAGCATTTGTTGGAGTATCATGGCAGCAGTTCACATGATGACAACACATGATGAGGTTTACACGAGAGGTTGCAGGAAGCATGTAGCTTGAGATGGAGGGGCCAGCCTTCCACGATGGGGAGTAGCATGTGGAGATTGTGACAGGGTGGTCGATGGTCATGGATCGAGATGATTTTCAATGTATGACATATCGATGGGGTGTATACCTTGGTATGGTGATCTTGGTGACAGGTGGTTACTAGGATGAGACATGGTGGAAACAGTGGTTCTACATATGTTGCAGAGATGGGTGCAGTATGTGGAGGAGTTGACATCATGAGTGAGACAGTTGTTGATGATCTTGGTGGATAGCTACCAGGATGGTATGTTGCCGAGGACGACAACGACTTTAGGTGGAGGAGGATGTAACAACCTACGATTCCGCCGATGAACGACCGCGACCAGGTAGAGTGCGATTGCGGTTTGGAGGTTGTTTGAACAACATAAGTGCGAGCTCTAACTTGTGTGAAGACATTGTGGAGATATGTTATGCGCATGGAGGTTGGGCGAGCTATTTATATGCGTGGTGCGTGGTGTTAACACATATGGAAGCCTACCAACAAGCGTTGTGATGCTGACGGAGGATAACGCATGTGTAGGGAGGCTGACATGAAAATTGAAGTATTGTAATGGCGTGTAGAGGCGTTGAGTGAGTCGGCTGGGTAGCCAAGACTTCGCCCTGTCTTGCGTATATATTAGAAGTGCGATGGAGGCATTTGACACCATCACTCATCACACAAAACATTCAAACTTCACTCATAAGGAAGAAGTGCGTAGAAGAGGTGGCCGCAGCGATAAGAAGAAGTCGCATATGGTGATGCGCCCATTCTTCGGCGAGGCTACACGAAGAAACGCGCTGTCTTGATTTGGGTGAAGGGCGCAGGCAGGAGTGCCCGGTGGTTGGGTGAGGGCGTGCACAGGTGTGTGGCGCCCGACGGTTGGTTGAGGCGTGCGCAGGGGTGTGGTGCCTGATTTGTGTGAAGGTCCCGATAGTGAAACGAAGGAGCGCCCGGTTTGTGCGACGACTTGGCACGGGTGTCTTGGTGACTCGGGTGAGCGCCCGCCCGTCGTGCAAGTGTGCACGAAGACTTGGTGGAGTGTTGAGATTGTGAACGAAGGCGTGTCTCGGGCAGTGGCGCCCGTGTGTGGCGACTTGGAGGCGCGCCCAAGTTGGGCAAACAACACGATCGTGCGACGAGGTGAACGAAGGGTTGGTGAGTCATGCGTCGACCGTGCGGAGGTGCCGACAAGCCGGGCAACCGAGTTTGCCGAAGTTGTGAAAATTGGCTAAGTGTAAATTTGGGGTTTCCCAAGATTTAACTTGTACTTTGTAAAAGTGAAGATTGTATAATATATTGATTCGGGCAGACTCATATTGCAGGGAGTTGCCCCTCCCTTTACACTGTTGTGCATTTCTCTTGTATAATGCTATTGTTAATGAATGTGTATGGGTATTCATTGGTATAAAGGAACACATTAATAATACTTGGTTGTGAAACACAAACTAAGTAGGAAAAGTGGAATGTTAAGCGTAGTCTACAATCGTAAGTATTGGTGAAAAGAAAACGATTGGTAGTGCCGCACCTCACTACGAGTGGTTGAAAGACTACCGCAAGTGTAGGGGCGTGACAATATCACTCCTATGCCAAGCACAACTTATGACATATAGATTTAGTTGTGCAATGAATATAACACATACCCAACACTTTGAATATTTATAAATCTAAATTTAAAATAAATTTTAATAATATTTTATAAATTCTTAATTAAACCAAAATTTTTATTTTATTGAACGATATATATATATATAATTTTCTAAAAAAAAAAATTAAATATTTATTAAATCTAGATTTAAAATAAATTTTATAATAATATTTTAATAAATTCTAATAAACCAAAATTTTATTTTATTGAACCATATATATATGATTTCTATCCATTTTTTGATGTTTAAAAAAAAACTATATAAATAATATTAAAATGCATAGAATAAAAAATAAACAATTTATAGACGAAGCAATTCAAACTAATTTCAACCCCATCTTAAAAAATAAAATATCTTCCTTTATTGGTTTATTAGTTATTACATTGAAGGCATTCTTTTAAAGGGAGGTTGCCCTTGATCCCTTCATCCTATGTCTGCAACCTTTGAACGAGTGCAACGTGCATCTTTCTTTGACTTTTTTACAAATGCCACGTGCATCTGATGTGTTTCAAAGTTTTGAAGGTTAAGGTTATGATCATCCTCAAATTTTTAGATTCTTTAAAATATTTATATTAATTTATAATATTCCCTTAATGTGATGTAATCATGGCAGTTTTCCTTTAACTTCACGGTATGTGTTTTTTCCATTTATTTTTTAAATGGTCTAATATGAATTATTGTTTTTCATATTATACGGTGGTATGTCTATGGAATCTAATGGAATTATCCAGTAGTTTTTATTAACATAATTTTAAATGTATTATAATTTATTATTTTTTTCTTTTCGAGGGTTTTCTCGGCTTCACCCTGCTCCGGTGGACTCTTTTGCTTTCGGTAAATTGCCTCGGTGCATTTTTTCCTTTTGGTTGAATTGTGTTAAATGTTTTTGCTTCCATATCAAATCTTAATTTTATTTATTTATTATTATTATTATTTAACCTGAATTGATTTTATCACTATATTATATATATTATCATATTTTTGAATTAGTTGTTGCTCATTCATTAAAGAAAAAGATCATAAATTACTTGCCTTGTTGTGAATATAAGAGTTGTATATTCTAATAGTGAGTGTGTCTTGAAGGTGAAAAGAAACCAGAGACATGAAAGACAAAAAGTTAACTATTTTTTTTAATCTTTGACTCTGGGTAAATAGAAACACTTTATTCCTTTTTCTCAATTTGTGAGGGTTAAGAGTAGCATAAGACAACCCTAACCGAGTTCCTTTCCTTAGCCATTGGCTCTAGGCAAACAATTAAAGATTGTTCCTTTTCTCCCCTTTTAAGGGCTAAAAGAAGCATCAATAATAAATAAATTATTTCATATTAGAGAGTTTTCTAGGGGTTAATTACCCGTCTCTAACATTTTTTTGAGAGTTGCATGGTATATTTGAACTTGCTTGAGTATAAATGAAGAAACCTAGCTGACCACCATTAGTATCATAACAATTTTACAACATAATGCTTTTTAGTGTTAGACTTAGCAGTACAACTTATGGACATATTTAAATTAACCTAATATTATTATTGCTATAATGCCCAAGAGTTTTTCACTTTAACCTCAAATCATAGGTAATAGGTTTGGAATTTGTTTGGCAATATCAGAATGGGATTATGCTTCCAACAATTTTAAAGGTTTTTTATGGTTTTATATTCTTTCATTTTCTCTTTGCAAGGTTGACATGTGTATGTTCTACATTCTTGTTTGATTTTTACATGAAAAGATAATTTGATTCATCTTATATATGTCGGTGGGGTAAAGAATCAAGATGGATTTCAACTTTTTCTGAAAGATTATGTGAGCATTTAATCAATGCATGTCCAAATTAAAGTGCTTGATGTGGTGGTGGATGTGTATGCATTTTCTTGAAAGGCATGGTGCATTAAAAGGTCATAGTCTATCTGTTATAAGTTTTGGAAGGTTTTCCAATATATATTTTTGGTGTAATTTGCCTAGAATCTGTCAGTGATTTATTGGAATCGCAAATTTGAGTTGTGAAATCTCCACAATATGAGTACCTCAGAGGTATTTTAAGGTATTGAATCCATATGTGCAATCAAAACCCCATTTTAAGTAACAAATATCAAGATTTAACTAAAACAAATCACCAAAATTTGGCCCAAAATTACATAACATATAATGTTTAGGCAGTGTCCATTAAAAGCATCACATAGACATCTAATGTAACTTGTACATTGTACTTTTGGTTGTTGCTTCATCTAAGTATTTTGCAGTAGGTTCATTCAATTGTTCTCATTATTAATTTCTCAACGAACTCTAATTTTCATCCCAAGAAGATGCCCAAACATGGACTTTATTTTTTTCTAGTGAGGTGTGAAGTACCCAACCACTACTAATGACGATGAAGAATACTTATCAGTGTGTTGTGTTGAGGTCGGCTCATTTAAGCCACAATGTTGATAATGGTTTCCCATGGATCCCGTGCATGGCCTTCCCACTTATGTTTATAGTGGTGTGGTGGGAAATATCTTGTAGTGTGCTTCTTCATTAAATGAGGAGCCCAAATGGTACTGATAGAGCAGAGTATCTACCCTATATTTAAAAAAAAGAGATAATTCTATCATGGTTTTCTACAATATGATATAGTGGTTGGTAATTTGTTTGTTGATGTTTACTACCATTGTCAAATTTTATATTCATCATATTATTTATATTGATATACGATATGGAAAATGTTTTTTTCATCTAATTTTATTGATGGTCTGATATGAATTATGTTTTCATTTTGTAGGTGATCCGTCCATACAAAATATTCAGGGTGTTGGATTGGAATGGGATGAATGAAATCGATTGGAACTTTTCAAGGAAAATACTGTATATTTGGTAGAGATGGTTGATGGAATTTCAAATTTTGTTGGAGAGAAAGAGTGAAGGATAACCTTCCTTAAGAGTAAGAGAACAATAACATTCTAGAGAGAATGACATTCACCTACAGATACCCCCTCCTTAAGAATAAGAGAAAGAAAATATTTGAGAGAGAACAACATTTATCTACCAAAAAAGTTGTGACAGAGAGAGGGAAAAAAAAATAAAAATAAAAATCAAATTCTAGATGGATTTTGCATTTAGAGAGAGCACATCCTCAATGTATTGAATAAGAGAAAAAGAAGATTCAAGAGATTATGGCATTTAACTACAAATAAAGTTGTGATAGAGAGAGGGAAACAAAAATATATTTTCAAATGCTAGATGGATTTTGCATTTAGAGAGAGCGCGTTCTCATTATATACATATAATGGATATACATTTAGCTATGCTTATTCACATTCACCTCCTTTATATATGTTTTTTTATGTTCTTGTTGCTTGATTTTGTGAGTGTATGGAAGTGTTTCCAATTTTGTCAGTCTTTGTGACTTATTGTAGGTCTTTTTGACTTATTGTAGTTATGTGTTTATGTGTGCTTTATATCACATGTATATGTTTGATGTGTTTGTTGTGTTGTGTAAAATTTTTATGCCTTATTGTAGTTATGTGTCTATGTGTTTTAAATCATATGTATATGTTTGTTTTGTGGGTTATGGTGTGCCTTCACATTGGTTTAGAAAAGTTGGAGGTTGAATTACATATGAATTTTCTATAACTTGACATATGATCAAAATTAGAAATAAATTGAACTAAGAATGAAGAATTGAATCAACTAAGTATTGGAAATTGTAACTATGTTCAGCCTTCATAATTTTTCATTGTACTTATTATTTATTTTTATGTAAAAAGAAAAATGAAGAAAAAGAGAAAAATAAATTATTATTTCATTAGTTAAGCATGTTCTTCATGATTTTAGGATTTTTTGTGTTAAATATTCAAATTCATATTTCGACCTGTTGTAAAGAAAAAGGAAAAAGACACTTTGAAAATGTAATTTGGGTAAAATCACCTCAAGAAGCCAAGTCAACCCTCCTAGATATCAAGTCATCTCAATGAAAAGTTTTGTCTTTTCACATATGAGAATAATTATATATAGGCATGCATTCTCCTCCAATTGGGAAAGAAACTTGGGCCTTTTATGATGCAATTCTAAGGCAGAAATATGTGAAATTTTGAGTTAAAGTGCGAGATTTATGGCCTACAAAAGATGTGAAAATGCGCAAGCTTCCTGGGCAACAAAATATTTGAAGAAGTGAGAGATTCCTTGGTTACAAAAGATGTGAAATAGTGCAAAATTTGTGGGCTAAAAAAGATCTTAAAAAGTGTGAGCTTCGAAGGCTACAAAAGATGTGAAACAATGTGAATTTTCTTGGCTACAAAAGGTCGGAAATATGTGCAAATTTTATGTGGATTTTGGAGGGCTTGACTTGGCCTCTTGGAGGAAGGATTTGGGTCTTGGATTTCTCATTTTCTGATTCTATAAGAAGAAGAGATTTTTTTGGTTTCCCCTTGGAGGGCTTTTTCCCTGGCTTGAAGCCTATATCTTGTGTTCATTTTCCTTTCTGTGATTTTCATGTTTATGTTTTTGGTAATTGTTTTATGAAAAGAACATATTAAAATAAATAATAAGCCAACAAATTCACAAATAATTATCATGCTAAGAGAAATCAATCCTAGTACATAAATACACTAATTTCTCAACATGGTATCAAAGAAAAGGTTTGAAGAAAAAGGCCTGAAGATCACATTTTGTTGGCTTTCAAATCAAATATTTCAAGTCTGTTTCATCCTTGGAGGTCTTTTAATTTCTCTGTATGGTTTTTGTTTGATGAAGTTGACAAATTGTTGTAATGTATTGGACAATATTCTGGGCATATAAATACATTTCCTAACCTCTATGACATAAATAATACCTTGATTAATCTTTGATGTAAAGATATGTTGTATATTTACAATGGATTTCTTATTCTTCTTTGGTCTGCATATATACTTGGCTCACACTCTACAAATGTTTAGTGGCTCGGATATTCTTTTATACAATAGATTACATTAAATATACTGTGGAATAGAGAGGCTCATAGTACAATGGCTTGGAGGATCAAATATATTTATTTGTGGTTAAATTGCATTAGCTTGTATGGATTAACTCTCCCTATCGATCGATTGTTGTAGCTCACATATATTGACTTCCTTATGGACTCACATCTATAATCACTATGAGGAATCAATTCTATGGATCGTTTAATATTTTCAATAGCTCATTATAGGGGTTTTCTTATTGACATCAGTAGATTTGAATGGTATTATATCATGTGGCTAACATTCTTTGAAGACATACTATAGTGGCTCGTTCAACATATTAACTTAATGATAAACTCTATGGCAAGCTATGTTTACAGAGGCTCGACAATAAACTTTGTGGCTTATATTTGGTGACTCATAGATTGATGTCTCGCATACTCATATTCTATATGGTTTGCTTTGTCTCTGTATGATTCCTTGGATTGCAATGGCATCATCTCTACAATGAAATTTATACTTTGTGGTGGAATTTCTCTCTACAATAGTATCACATTACTATACAATGACTCTTACTCATAGTGGTGACTCGAAGATGGCTCGTTTACATACCTTTGTGGCTTGCCCTATGGCCAGTCTTGTAGCTCGCATAAAATAACTATGGTGTCACTTTTGATGCTATTATGACAATGACCTTGTTCTTATGATAATGATGATATGTGATGACAGTCACCTTGCATGACCTAGTATGTATAGTTGTGACCCGATATAGTCTTGATGACAATGACTATGTTCTTATGATGAAAGTTATATATGAGATCCTTAATATGATAAAAACTTGTATATGACAGTAACCTCAACTAGATGGAGAACAATGATATACATGTATACAATGTCCTAGATAGATAATCCAGTGATCTTCTCTATATCTGACATCAATGAACATGGTAGTGTTCTGATCTTCTTGACCATGAGAGTAACATTGATCATGAAACTTATCTACTTGGAAGTCACATCAACCATTAATATGGAAATGATAATCTAATGTATGGCTTGTCTTCATAACAATTAAATTAGTAACTTAGAGAAATGGCGTTTACAGAGACTTTGTTTCTTGATGACTATGACTTTTCTATATGATGACAATAAGAGAATAATCTATATGAAACAAAGATCATAATCCTACACAACAAACCTTTGATGACACCTTGAGACTTTTCTTCTACCATAAAACTGATCCATTTGACAATGAAGCTTAAAGTGAAGAACACCTTTGTGCTTGGACGACAAAGATTTGAGCGCATTACTCAAAATTTTGAAAGGTCATATGAGGATCAAAGATAGAAAAGAAATGATCCCTTAAAGAAAAGGAAATAATGGAGATAAAGTAAGGTGGTAAAGGTATGTACAATTCTAGTATATATTTCATCATAGTGATGGTCATTCAAAAAAATAGTAAAAAGGTTTGCAGACAGTGACATAATGTTGATTTGGTAGCATACCAAGAGTATCACTACATATGAAGACTAGACAAAGAAAAATGAAGTGAATAAAGAGGCACATCAAACAATATCATTAGGGTTTTGTAGAATTTTTTAATGCATGGATGACAAATCTTGATAACTATAGAGAATCTAAGGTTTATAGATATTACAATTTCTAACATCTTGAAGGTTTTTGGTATCTAGGGTTCATACCCCCTAGATGAGACTTGAACTAGAAAACCCTAGAAAATGAAACACTAGCTAATTGCTTCTTCCATAAAAAAGAATCTAGCTTCTGAGTTTAACAGGTATGGCATCATGATGATATGGAGACAAGTGTGGTGAACAAGTCCAAGATTAATAGGGAGTTAACGCTCTTCAAAAGGATAAGTACTCTACACTTTGGTTATTATGATAGATATTTCATCCTTGTACTTTTCCTTTTTGTTATTTCATAAAGGTTGTAGGCCAAGGTTGACTAACAAAATAAAGAAGTAAAAGAGTATGGCAAAGCATGAAGTATAAGGGAGTAGTTATAATTTTACATCAATAAAGTTGATTAAAGGACAGTAATTTCACTTACCTTAGAAGGAAAAAGGGAGTTCTAAAGACCCTTGTGATTATATTATTGAAGCTTGTTGATTGGTTTTCTCCTAATCACTAATTGAAATTTGAAGAGCATAAAACATAACTATGTTGCAATATGTGATATACCATGAAAAGGTACATTGACCTTAGAGGGAGCAAGTAGTGGAATTTGGCATAAAGAATCCCACACCTTGACTTGAGGCCACTGCGATTTAGTAATTTTGATATTGATGATTTGTTTGAGAGATGATTTGGCTTCCTAGAAAGACATATTGGAGAAGTTGGAAGGATAGCAGTTGAGATAATTTTTTGGATGATATTGATGTACCTACAACTGCGTGGTTTGATCGTGGAACACTTGGATTGTATGGATAGCACTATTGACAGCTTGGAAAAGCATAAGGGCTCAATTGATATTTTGAAAGTTGATGTGACTTATTGAAAAATTGAGGTATAAATTTGTTATGAAGAAAGAAGGCATATGATAGCAGCTATAAGGAAGTTTGGCTCCTTGAAGATGACAGATGAACCATTTAACAACAATGATTTTTGATGATTGGATCTAGGAAGCTTGAAGTTTTATATGATCTGATTTTGTTAGGAACCAAGCAACCCTGTCATAAACATAGACTGTAAAATAATCTTGCTCTATAAAATATTTGACATCCAGGAAGGTTGAATTTGTAACACCCTCCTCCCACATCTACCCAAGTAATCAACCAACCAAGGTAAAATGTGACGAAGAGTTACTATGATATGATTTGACTCCCTATGTGACAGTTAAGGAAGTGTAACTGAAGAAACACAATGACACATACCTTCCAGACCTACTGCAGAACCCCTAAGAGCCATCCAAACCTTCCATGTGACTAGCCCCTAAGACAAACTAACGCTTAGTGCATTAATCCCCCAGTCGCTCCCATGGGTATGCATGTCACTGGGGGCTTTCCCAAGTAGTTATGTGCCTGTCAATCTGAATTTTGTGCCACTTTTTGAGGCCCACGACTCAGGTCGCTACCCAGAACTCCATGACACTTCTAGAAATGAAAGATAACAATGAAATAATGAAACAAATGTAATTACTTGAACAAGGACTTTATTGGACCCCTACTAGCCATGACATGAATTTCGTCAAACATGTCACAAGTTTGTATTCTACATGTTTAAACAACAAATATAAGCATAGGGTTATCCTACTTATTTGAGAATCACTAAGAAGCATTGATGCATCATCACAGTAACTACATTACCATCTATTAAATCACATATTTATTATGCATTCAATGATTAACAAAAACATGATGAGAGCCATACATTGTCACTTTCATAAAACTCATTCATAACCATCATATAACCAACAGAAACCTCAAGGATATAAAAACCGTATAATCCACATATAAACAAGTATATTTACCCATAAAATACCAAGGAGAAAGAGAGCTCTTATTGATGATTGCATAAGCCGACCAAGTATGGGACTTCCATGAACCACCTGACCGTAGACTAGGTTGAACCAAATTTTTCTTTCAGCCACTCACCCTTGTGTCATATTCCAAGCATGGATGTGGGATATTATAAAACAAGTCAATCAAAACCATCTAGGGTTTCCATAGGCCAAACCACCTCAAATCTCAACCAGTGATTCCACCTCATGGTCAGACATCACTAACCATCACCAGATTCCACCCCATGCCTTTCCAAAGCTTTAGCCATTGCCTTTGTCAATTTCCATAGCTATTAATTAATCATAATTGGTCCCCATAACTATGTTTTTTCCCATCATTCAGCTTAGAATATGTTCCCCATGACCAATGTCTTATTTTACCTTTCTTAATTTTTACATGGACTTTTTACTAGGGTTATTACCAAAGCACTGGTATGATGTAATGCAAAGAAGACCTACAATTTCAACTACATCTCCATAGAAGAACAAGTAGTTGATGAATCGATGAATTATGAGATAAGCTAAGGATTGTAATGATGTCTCCCTAGTTGAGAGGGAGAAATGATCTATTCCCTATTTAAGAGGGAATGAGGACTACCCCTGATTGAGAGGGAGTGATGTGGGACATTATATTATCCAGGTTTCATGCACTAGGCCAAGATTAACAGACGTGCATCTAGTGAAGGCACTGGTAGGGAGAATGGAGGATTAGATAAGCATATGGGACTGATACTTATTAGGGATTGGGAATCCAATATAGAAGTAGTCATGTGGACCGACATTCTTTGAGTATTGGGTAGGGTATCCAAGATAAGTGTGGTCGAAGAGAAGTGATATTCTTTGGGGATTTGGAATCCAATATAAGAATAGTGCTAGAAGGACATACCTGGTGCACATCTAGATGGTGTATGTGCCTTGAGAGGAAGTTGTGGTGGTGTCCATATGTATGCCTCCCAACATTGTGCTTTAATTTAGTGGAGAGTTAAAGCTTGTTAAGGCCTGCTATGTTGCAATCTGACAATTTTGGTTAGGATGTTGATGCTTGAAGATGGCTTATCAATCTAACTCTTATTATGAGAATATTTAAATTTGAGAGTCACATTGTACCGGTTATGGAATTATGAATATCTCCATAGTTAAGAGGGAGTGTTGGAAATTGTAACTAGGTTTGGTCTTCATAATTTTTCATTATACTTGTATCATTATGTATTTTTATTTAAAAAAGAAAAAAGAAGGAAAAGAGAAAAACAAATCTTGTTTTATTAGTTAAGCATGTTCTTCATGCTTCTAGGATTTCTTGAGTCAAAGAGTCAAAGTCGTATTTGGACCTATTGTAAATGAAAAGGAAAAATACAATTTTAAAATGTAGTTCGTGTAAAGTCACCTCAAGAAGCCAAGTCGGCCCTCCTGGATGTCAAGTCAGCTCAATGAAAGTTGTGTCTTTTCACATATAAGAACAACTATATATAAGCATGTGTTCTCATCCAATTGGGAAAGCAACTCAAGTTTTCTGTGACATAAGACTGAAGCATAAATATGTGAAGTTCTGATGTAAAGTGCGAGCTTCCTGTGTTACAAAAGATATGAAAAAATGTGAGCTTCCTGGGCTACAAAAGACCTAAAAAGTGCAAGGTTCCTGGGCTACAAAATATGTGAAAAATTCATGGGCTACAAAAGATGTGAAACAATGCAAATTTTATGGGCTACAAAAGGTTTGAAACAAGTGCAAATTTTATGTGGATTTTAGAGGGCTTGACTTAGCTTCTTGGAGGATGTACTAAGGTCTTGGATTTATCATTTTGATTTGATTCTACAAGAAGAAGAGATGTTTTTGGTTTTCCTCTTGGATGGGTTTTGCCTTGGTTTGGAGCCTATATCTTATGTCATTGTCTTTTTTATGATCTTCATGTTGATGTTTTTGTTAATTGTTTGATGAAAATAACATATTAGAATAAATAATAAGCCAAAAAAATCACAAATAATTAGATAAGAGAAATCAATCCTAATACATAAACACATTGATTTCTCAACATTAACCACACCACTTGACTTGGGTTCTTCATGTATTCCAATGAGCTATTATGTAGTGTTGTATGTGGGTTTCTCATGTATTCCAGTGAGGTATTGTATTTTATGCATTGTTTTTGTTTGGGCGTGATTTTTATATTTTAATTAATTAATTATTATTATTATATGTCTTCTTTTTTTAAAAGAAACAGGTAGGTTTGTTTCTATTGATTCAATCTAGTTTGAAGGCCAAAAACTTTTACATTTTCTTTGAGATCTTCATCATCCATGTTCAAAAATGTCCCAAAAAGATTTGAAGTACTAATTCTCTAACTACATTCTTCCATTATAAGATAACACTTTTTCTATATCCTTCAAAATACTCCTAATATAACTAAAAACTTGCATAACATGGATTAAATTAACTTTGTGCATTATTGGCTTGACTATTTCAGTAATCATTGGTTGATTGCCCAATTTTTTGTTTTGTTCCGCTTCTATTTCTCAAGTTGTCTTCTTAGCCAACCTTCCTTTATTTTCCTTGTTTCTTTTTGTCTCATGGTTGCTGCCCTCATCTGCCCAAGTTAGGGTCTGCGCCATTTTGCAAGTGATTACCCCTGTTGATGAGGGACCACCTTTAAATGGGGAATTTCCTTTATAATTCACACGAAATTTTTTGGTTTCTACAAGGGGTGGCTCCATGTGTTGCAGATCTGAATTATTCTCATGGTTTGGAACCTCCTATATTTCATATATCTCCTCATTTTATTGATCTGTTATTATTGTGTCTTTTGTAGAAGCTCCTTTCTCTAAATTAGTATTTGGATCCTCCTGGTCAATCTTAGCTTGGTTCTGCAAAACATCAAATTGGTTCGCTGATGATGAAGCCCCATTTTTATTTTTAGTATTTTGATTCTTTCATGTTGATGAACTTCCTCTATTCCATCCTTTCCTTTGATTCTATCACTAATATTCTTGATCTATTGGAGGATTTGTTCCCTTACTAGCAGGGGCCTTCTTACAATCTCTAGCAAAGTGACTATATTCATAGCAAAGTATACATTTAAATTGGATCTACTCATAATGAAAACTCTTGCAATGGTTCCAACCCGAGAGTGAGGCTTATTTATGAAGGAAAAACCTTCTCCAGATCTACCTCAACACAAATTTTAGTGCATGCAAAATGAGATCCTTTTGGTTTAGCCGCATTCAAATATTTTCTCACTCAATTTCCAATTTCTCTTAGGAAATCATCACTCCAACCAGAGACTGGAAGATGAGGGAGTTTAACCCATAATGGGAGTACATTTTGGATATCTTCATCTGGGTTTAATTCTAAAGACCACTTGTTTAGACACATCCTTTGGGATCCAAAAAAATAGGGCTTTTGAAGATCACATCTTTATCTTCCATGAGTTCAAATAGAAAAACGAAAAATCCATTGCCACATGTGTACAATGTGATATTTCCCTTCATCATTGGCTTCCAAGTCTTTTCAATCCATACTTCCATAGATCAAGGGGATGGCCACATCCTCGTGAAATTTCCAACAAGATCATGATTAGAGAAGGCCAAGGTTGTTCTTCAAGCTCCCGATGGAAGAGACGCCGAGGGGATGGATTCCAATTTTTTAACGAAATTCACCTATACATTTTTATTCCTCGGTTTCTTTGAAAGAGAAACCATAAGGGCTTCGAAGGCTTCAACCTTGTCATGGGAAGGGGGAGGATCCCCCTCTGCAGAAGCCATCGCAGGTGCAATATTTTCTTAGGGTTTTTGCAGTGTTGCTCTCTCTATCTCAGTTTTTCCCTCTAATGTTAATTTTTTTATAATATTTCTTACTCTATGTCATTAATATTTTCTTTTTTACGTCTAAGGCATTCTTGAAGGGGTATTAATTGACATCCCTTTGTTGTCTCTCCATAGCGTATGTAAAAAGGCCACACGTCTATTAAAATATGTCATCTTTGTGCCAACAATGAACTACTTGTCACATGGTTCTATCTCTAGGCTTCGTCGTTGGGTTCTGCGAAGGTCACAGGTTCAAACCTGGGACCATTTTATTCTTCAATGCTATTAGCTGACAACATACCAACCGCCATGCATACCACCTACTACTGCTATTGGTACCTATTCTTCTTTTCTTTACTGTAAAAATCCAATCATGCATAAGACATAACACTAGCATAATCTTTCCATGGCTCAAACTTCTTAGATTAGTGTTATATATATATATATATATATATGCAATTTCATCCATGGACATACAAATAGTTGCTTGAAAGTTGAATTCCTAACATGAAAATCAAATCATAGGTTACTAGAGTTTGATAGACTGGACAGACGTACGTTAACGTCAATTTATACATAGTGAACAAAAGTGAGAATGGATGTACATATGTCTCTTTGCGTTTCTTTGTCCTATTAGTAGACATCTTGCACACCATGACTATGGTTAACAATTTTCAGTATTTGTCATTCAGAACTTTCAATACCAAAGAAAATGGTGTTTATCCTTTCAGAACCAAATAAATTGCATGATCTCTCCTTAATTAACTCTAAAATACAATTTGCACTTATGTTTGTTTCTTGCCCTATTTTCAAATTCAAATTATGGTTTCATTCATCAAATAGAGTGACAAAAGTTTCAAAGGCACAAATAGACTAATTAAAAATATGAAAAATTAATAATGAAAAAATATATAAGATTTATCTATTTATTATTGTCTTAAGAACTTCTAAAACTTTGATGTACTATCACAATATTATGTAGAGACAAAAATTTCAAATCACCCACTCCTGAATAATACAAGGAGTTGGAAGTAGTCTTACCAACAAATAGAGATGGAGGCAGATAACTATGAGGAAACAATGCTTGACAATGTAAACTTTGAGGAAGAAACAAAGTAAACATAACACTTATGAGGAAGACGACAAAGACTCCGGTTAGCCGAGAGGAAAATGTGCACAACCATGAGAATAACTCAATAGCTTTGTTTTACAATTATACACAAATATTATTCTCCTTTATAGTTGGCATTGGTGGTGTGACAATATTCTACATACGCATTATGGACTTTGCATTGGTGGTGTGATAATATGTTACATGAGCATATGGAATCAACACAAATGTTATTCTATTTTACAATTGGCATTTTTTACATGACAATATGTCACTTGCAACATTCTAGAATTAACCATTATCATTTCACTAATTTGAACTTGATGCATCTCTCCTCCCCATGTAGTATTATAAATGAGTAAGGTAATCATGAGTGAAGAAAGCTGGTTATTATAATTCCTATTGTAATCACTTCAAACTCTACTAACATGTGGGCATCCATATGTTTATTCTCAAAAACACCCTTTGTGTGAAGAACATTGGTTTTAATGCAATATTCTATCTTCATTTCAACGTGACCATATATATGATTCTCGTAAAAAGAAAAAATTTCCCTGTCCAAATATAATTCTTTCACAACTAAAATATGTTATCTATTGGTATATTCAACCTACAAAAAATTTGATAAGTGTTAATTGTAGGTTTTAACCCCGTACAAAAATGACTTGCATATGAATTCTAAAACATAGAAAATAAACAATGCGAGAGCATAACACATATACACAGAGATTTTCCCCTAGATACCAAAACCGAGACTACCAGATTGATTTTTCATTATGTTCCTTTCAATGTTACAATACATATTTATACATGCTGAAGCATCCAATACCATGGACCAAAAACCATCGCATCCAAAACCATGGACCGAAAACCATCACGTCCAAAACCATGTGCAAAAAGCATGCACATAACCATAGGTAGGTCCGCCCAACCTAATATAGGGTCCAAAAAATATTTCGTCAGGGCTACCCTAGTCCCCATAGAGGGAGGCTAACTGCCCCCCTCAAAGCCCCCACTACACAGTCAGCACAATGAAAGGGGGGCTCCGCCCCCCCTCTGACCCCCCGGTTAAATAGAGGGACTAGTCATGGAAAGAATATAACACAACCCAACATTCTCTCACTGTTGTTTTCTTTCCATAGGGGGCCACAAGAGAGCTTAGTCATTTATCTAGCCCTAAAACACCCATCGTTTCTCTACACAAAGAGAACTTCTCATAGCTCATAGATTTTGTCAATGCATCTACAATATTCTTCAAAGTGTCCATCTTTACCAGCAACACCCTTTTGTCTTCTATGATATCCCTCACAAAGTGATATTGAACATCAATGTGCTTTGTCTTTGAATGACAAGCAGAGTTCTTTACCAAGAAAATTGCACTTTGGCTATCGTAGTCTATCCTTATAGCTCCCTGTACTAACCCCATACTTGAACACAATCTTTGCAACCAAACTATTTCCTTACTTGCATGAGTAGTTTCCATGTATTCTACCTCTGTAGTTGATAGTGCCCCTAAATATTGTTTCTTATTCATCCAACTGACTGCACCTCCAAATAGGTTAAACACATACCCACTTGTAGATCTTCTTTGATCGAGATCTCCAGCCTGGTCTGCATTAGCAAAGACATGAATATCTAACACTCTGTCCAATCTTGGTCTTCCTTGGTAGCACAAATCATAATCACTAGTGCCATGCAAATACCTGAAAACCCACTTCACTGTTGTCTAGTGATCCTTCCCTGGTTTTGACATAAACTTGCTCAATACTCGCACTGCATGTGCAATGTCTGGTCTAGTACAGACCATTGCTTACATCAGGCTATCAACTGCACTTGCATATGGAACACATGACATGTCCTCTTACTCTTCTTGTGTCTTGGGACACTGTTCAACAAATAACCTCACACCTACATAAATAGGAACCTTCATCGGTTTACTATCCTACATATTAAACCGCTGCAGTATTGTCTCGACATGCTTCCTCTAGTTTAACCAGAGCTTCCTCTTTATCTGATCTCTTTTAATTTCCATGCCCATAATATAGTTTGCAGCACCAAGATCTTTCATGTCGAATTTAGAGGACAATTGGGTCTTCAAATCCTGGATAATTTCTTTGTCATTTCCAACCAGCAACATATCATCCACATACAAGACTGGATAAATAACACGGTCACCAATTAATTTAAAATACACAGAGTGATCTGCCTTGCTTTTGGTGAAGCCAAGTGCCTGTCTAAATGTATCAAATTTATAATACCACATCCTTGGTGATTGTTTTAACCCATACAGAGACTTCTTTAACTTTCATACCAGTTCTTTCTTACCCTTCACCGCAAAATCTTTAGGTTGCTTCATGTAGATCTCCTCTTTCAGATCCCCATGAAGAAATGTTGTCTTCACATCCATCTGTTCTACCTCAAAATCAAAAGCAGCAACAACAGATAAAATTAATCTAATAGAAGCTATCTTGGCAACAGGAGAAAAAATATCACCAAAATCAATTCCCGACACCTGGGATTAACCTTTTGCTACAAACCGAGCTTTGTATTCATCCACCTTTCCTTCTGCATTTGTCTTCTTCTTGAACACCCATTTTCTGCCAATGGGTTTCCTTCCAGCCGACAACTCCACCAGATCCCAAGCCTCATTTTTGTGCAAAGATGACATTTCATCAACCATTGCATCTTTTTAGAGTTTGCCATCCTCTGAATCTACTGCTTCCTTCACAGTTCTGGGATCATCATCAGTAATAGATAAAGCAAAATTTGAACAAAAAGAAAATGGACCATACCTTTCTAGTTGCCTTCTTTCTCAAACTGATCTTCTCACACCCGGATTTTGTGGCTCCTCGTCTTCTAATTCCTCTTCTGCTGCAGAGTCTGATTCTTTCTCCTGAAGCTCAAACTCTATCTTCTCAGGTTCCTTTGGTTGGATTTCATGTTTAATAACATCTTTCACCTCTCTGAACACCACATCTCAGTTGTACACAACCTTCCTTGTTACTGGGTTCCAAAGCTTATAACCGTTTAAACCATCCTTATACCTAATAAAGATGCACTTTTCAGATTTGGTCATTTTCTCCTTTGGAGCATGTACATATACATCACATTCAAATACAGTCAGATGTGAAAGAGAGGGTTTCTTACCAGTCCATACCTCTTGTGGAGTCTTATCCTCCAACGTTGATGAAGGTGATTTGTTGACAAGGTAACATGTTGTCTCCACCGCCTTTGCCCAGAATTCATGTCCTAACTCGGCACCACTGAGCATGTTTATTTACCTTTCCATCAACATCTTGTTCATTCTTTCTGCAACTCCATTTTGCTCAGGTGTGTATGGAGTAGTCTTCTGCAGTGCTATACCACACTTCTTACAGAATTCTTCAAATTCCTTGCTGCAAAACTCTCCACCGTTATTTGACCTCAACACTTTTATCTTATTCTCTGTCTAGTTTTCCACTAGAGCCTTAAAGTCCTTAAACCTGTCAAAGACTTCAAATTTCTCCTTAAGAAAATATATCCATGTATTCCTTAATAAGTCATCTATAAATTATACATAGTGCACAGACTTACACAGTGATGGAACCTTCACAGGTTCAAACACATCACTGTGCACAAGCTCTAATATATGTTTTGCCCTCTTACCACCAGAGGGAAAACTCACCCGATTCTGCTTCTCATATATACAATTGTCGCAGAAATCCAAATCAAGAGAGTTATTACTCATACCTTCTACCATACCTTTACCATGAAGTATTTGAAGGCCCTTCTCTCCAATATGTTCAAGCCTTTGATGCCACAACATGGTCTTCTCTCCAGAGAACACTAGATTTTCTACTCCACTTTCAGGAACCACAGAACTGTTGCACCCATCAACAACAGTGTTACATTGCCACTTGTACAGAGTTCCAATCCGAACTCCCCATATCAATACCAATTCTCCCCCGACCATCTTGCAAGTATCCTTCTCGAACACTATTTTTACACCTGAATCATCCAACTTGCTTACAGAAATCAGATTTTTGGCCAATGCAGGAATATGTAGAATACCCAGAAGTGTTTCAACCCTTCCACTTTGCAACTTCAACTTTATTTTTCCACCACCAACGATCCTAACCTTCCTATCATCCCCTAAGAAGACATCACCACCATCATATTTCTCATACTCGCAGAACCACTCTCTATGGGGAGTGAAATGAAATGATGCACCTGATTCAATCAACCATGCCTCATGATCTACATGTGTACTTGAAGAAGCCAAGTGCACATCCTCACCTTCATTTGAGGTGGTTTTTGCCTCTGCAGAAGGAGCATTATCAGATCCCTTTCCTTTGTCAAGAGCTTTAGATTTACAGTGCCTTTTGTAGTGCCCTTCCTTTTCGCATTTCCAACACACCACCTTTATAGGTTTCCCTGGAGATTTAGATCTCCCACTCAATAACTTACTTTTGTTTCTATTTTGGAACCGTCCTCGTACAGACAAGGCATCACCATTTTGGCTCTCCATATTTTTCCGTCTCATCTCCTCCGTCAGCAAGGATGAGACTATTTCATCAAATTGCAAGGCAGTTGCATTGCTACTATTGCAATAACCAGACTATCCCACGAATCTGGTAGAGAACACAACAAACTGATACACTTATCTTCATCTGAAATTTTAATATCAACAAATAATAACTGACTTACCAAAGTATTAAATGCGTTTAGATATTCTATCACCGAGTCTCCATCTTTCATCCTCAGGTTATACAGCTTTTTCCGTAGGAACAATTTATTCACCAGAGACTGAGATTGGTACAAAGTCCCTAACTTTCCCACAAAGCCTTCACCGTGCTTCCCTTGACACATTCAACAACACTGAATTTGAGACATACAATCATATTGTGCTCTTAGCCTTCCGATCCAACTTCTTCTATTCTTCATCGAACACTCTCGTTGGTTTAGTACCTAGATCTATCGCGATCCACAAATCTTTATCCACCAACAGATCCTCCATCTTGAGTTTCCATAACTCAAAACTTTGACCATTAAATTTCTCGATCTCTATCTTTCCACTGCTCGTCATCTTCTTTCACCACTATAATCAATCCCACATATCTCCCACTGAACAGGGTCTACCACAGGCCCGAGCGAAACCCCTCAGCAACAAAGGTGTCCCCTTGAAGCCAAAACAACTTTGATACCAAATGTAGGTTTTAACCCTGTACAAAAATTCCCTGTTTACAAATTCTAAAACATAGAAATAAACAATGTGAGAGCATAACACATGAAACACATATACACAGAGATTTTTCATTGGATCCCAAAACGGGGCTACCAGATTGATTTTTCACTATGATCCTTTTAATTTTACAATACATATTTATACATGTTGAAGCATCCAATACCATGGACCGAAAACCATTGCGTCCAAAACCATGGACCGAAAACCATCACGTCCAAAACCATGTCTGAAAACCATGCATAAAACCATAGGTAGGTCCACCCAACCTAATATAGGATCCAAAATAATTTCCCCAGGGCGCTACCCCGGACCCTGTAGAGGGGAGCTAACCACCCCCCTCAAACCTCCTATGACCCCCCTGCTGTGCAATCAGCACAACAAAAGGGGGGCTCCGCCTCCATCTAACCCCCAAGTTAATTAAGGAAACTAATTGTGAAAAGAATATAACACAACTCAACATTAATGTGTTAAAATTTTAAAACACTCGTCACATATTAATTTCATTGTTTTAATAACTTAATAAAATATATTTAACCATATTTCTTATAACTAATTCAATTATAAATATCTTTAACCAATTTTATATTTATACTTTCCCTAAGACACATTAAGCCATTATCATTTCATTCTGTTTTCCCTTTGCATTGACCCTCCCTCAATTTACTTCAGCGTCTCCTTCCCTTGCTTCAGGTTATGCTAATTATATTTTATAAATGTTATGCACAAATAATTTCTGGCCTTTATTTATAGGAAAAAATGTGCAAAACTTTTAAAGCTAAAGCAAACCGAAAAAGCTTAAGCGTCCAACTCAAGAATCTAGGAGAGCGTGAATGAGACTCACATGTTTGTCAGACTTGCCCGTGAGCCTTTGGTTCTACAATAAAGTGGCTGCCGTTTTCCCATTCACATGCACTTCTATTTTAATAAAAGTGAATTTGTCTTATTTATTTAATATAAATACGTAAGATCATAAAGGAAAGGTGAAAGCACGTATCAAAAGTTATTTTGCCTTTTTTATATAAATGTGATTTTGTTTTATTTACTTATTTAATAAGTTTTTTAGGTGGGATTATTTGTAA
>APFE031072853.1:0-16161 GCA_000404065.3 Pinus taeda | reverse complement strand
GTTTTTGCACCCTTGAGATGGTTTTGATGTTGGTTTATCCCAACTATACCTGCCTTCCCGTAGGTTGCTTATCCCTCTGCTCTACCCTTCAGTACCTTCATGAAATGTTACAATCGGCTTCCACGCAGCCCTAACTAGGGGTTGAAGTCCTTTCGTGCTGCTAGGGCAGAAAACTGTGATATCTCCCAAACTAGGCTAAGTATATTACTTATCTTATTAACATATCTTAGTTATCTTTGTGTAAATAGTTGTTCTTACTTGTGTTCATTTAACCAACACATTTACATATATTCGCGCATCACATAAGCATTATAATTGAAATTCATACTCAATATAATAGATGCATAAACATGAAATAAAGACACAGAAATTATAGAATACTTCTCTTTATTGATAATTCTGAAAAATTACAGACTCAACCCACCCTGCACACTCAGCTGCAGATGTCCATGCACTTAGCTGCAGACTACTAGGCCTATGCACACTCAGCTGCAGAGCCTATACCTACGCTATGACCCAAGACTTAGAATTCTACTTCAGAGCTATCCCTCATACATGTTTGATCTTCATTACTTTTTTTAACTACTTAGAGCTTAGATCTATTTATACAATCCCATGGTCCGCGGACCATGGGTAGATCTTTTACAGCCGACATTACATTATCAAAATAAGGGCGAACAACCCTATGACTCTTTAACAACTACGCGCTCCGTGACCACAAAATGTGGAGTATTTACATTTGGATTACAAAATTGGACCAAAATATCGGCTTTAAGCCCTGAAACTACCCTTGGGGGATCCTGCGCCCAACAATATACTACACCTATTCTGATTAGTCCAGATTATACTTCAGAATTTATCATTTTTTCATTTGCCTATGAGCATACATTAGCAGCAGTCCTAATGCAAAATAAAGATCAGAAAAATGAGCAGCCTATAGCATTCTTCAGTCGCACAATAAGAGATGTAGCATTAAGATACAACATAATTGAAAAGCAGGCTTTGGCATTGGTGAAAGCTCTCAAAGATTTTCAAGTTTATATTTTGCATTCTCACACCATTGCTTATGTTCCCACAACAATAGTAAAAGAAATTCTTGTGCAAACAAATCTTGAAGGCAGAAGGTGAAAATGGATTGCAGCCATGTTGGAGTATGATTTGGAGATAAAGCCCAAAAAGCTTATCAAGGGACAAGGTTTGGCTAAACTTATGGCTAAATCTAATTTGCATGCACTAGATATCAATTTGATTACGACACTTTCTGAAGAAGAAGAAGACTCATACTTACAGGTGTCCTATATGTTCATTTCATCTCCATGGTATTCCAACATTGTTTATTTCTTGCAATAGTTAAATCCTCCACCAGAAATTCCCAAAGGTAAAACTAGATCTTTAAAGAGTAAAGCTTCAAAGTATTGTGTTCTTGATGGTGTTTTGTACTAGAAAGACCCTAGTGGTGTGTTGCTGAACTGTTTAGTAGAAAATGAAGCAAAGGATGTGATGAAATATTTTCACAAAGGAGATTGTGGTGGCCATAACTTCTAGAAGATTACAACAAATAAAATTTTGAGAGCTGGTTTCTATTGGCCCACTCTTTTTTCTGATGTATATAAAACAATAATGAGCTATCATGAATGTCAGATTTTCCAAGGAAAAATAAAAATTTTGCCATTACTCTTGCAACCCATTTCAATCACAACTCCTTTCTAGCAATGGGGCCTTGACTTCATTGGTGAGATCCATCCTTCATCATTAGCACAACACAAATGGATCTTGACAGCCATGGACTATACAAAATGGAATGAGGCAATCCAAACCAGGCAAGCTATTGATTCTATCATCACTCAATTTATTGAATCTAATATCTTGTCTATATTTGGTTGCCTACAGAAAATAATCACTGATAATGCTACTGCCTTCAAATAAAAAAGGATGGTGGAGTTTTGTGCTAAGTACCATATTGTATTGGGATATTCCACTGCTTATCATCCACAAGGGAATGGTCTGGCTAAATCTTCCAAAAAATCTTTAATCAACATCATCAAAAAAGTTTTAGAAGTGAACAAGAAGAACTGGCAAAAAAACCTCATTAATTCTTTATGGGCGGACAAAGTGAGTACTAAGAAATCAATAGGTATGTCTCCTTTTCAATTGGTGTATGGGATTGACGCAATTTTTCCTTCATCTCTTGCTGTCACGGTCATGAAAATTATGTAGGAGTTGGACAACGAAACCAATGATATGGAATGAAGGATAAACCATATGATCCATCTGCAACAAAATAGAGAGGAGGTTTTTCAAAACACCTCTAAACTTCATGAAAGAATAAAAAAGATCTATGATTGCAAGAGAAAGGAAGACAATTTCAATTTAGGAGATGTGGTTCTTTGTTGGGATGTTAAAAATGAAGAAAAGGGAAAAAATGGAAAATTTGAAAATTTGTGGAAGGGACCATACAAAATTTCAGCTTTCAGAGGAAAAAATTCTTTTCTATTGGAGGAAATGAATGGAGAAGATTATTTAGGAGGAGTGATCAATGATAGGCTTCTCAAGCACTACCATGTTTGAAACAATTTCTGCAAATTCTCGCCACCATTGTACATATCGATTTGTTTTTATGTTCCAGTATCTAAGTGGATATCATAGGAGTTTGAAGCCCGCCGAGAAGGCCATAAGGCTTCTTTGATCAACTACTATTTTTATTTTACTTTTACAGTCCTTTCATGTCAAATAATCAGTTACTTTTAGCTACAGTTTAGTTTTCAACATTTTGACTCCATTACCTAATGGATAAGGCTACTAGGTCTATGATGTTCTTGACACCTCCAAGGAGCTTCCATCCCCAGCTGGATCCAATGTTAGTGTCAGTTAGTTCAGCCTATCACCAATGATCAAATATGCTCTTATAAGGTGTTGTTAGGGTGTCAAGTCAAAGTTTTGTCATTTTAGTGAATCTTCAAATAAAAATTTGGTCACTGGTTGAGGTCATTGCTGCTTCGTTCACTTACTCATGGTATTCATCACTCATCATGGTCATTGTCTTCTTCGAGGTATCATATCTTCATTTAAGTGTCTTGGGTCATGAAATGGATAAATTCCTCATTTTAGGTCATGGTCTAGGGTTTCACTCCATGTGTCATCATGATACCATATGTCAAAACAAAAACATGTCCATCATGTGATTCAATGGGTAAAGGGAGTTAGCATCTTAAGGAAATAAAAATAAAGGTAAAGGTAATGTTTTATTTCAAATAAGACAATGCTGCAGTACACTACCTCATCTCATCATTTCTCATAGGGACATTTTTTCTTCAAAATATGTTTTTGACCAAATGGAGAAGAATTTTACCAAAGTGAAAGAGGTTTTTATCAATTATAGTCCAAGGAACAAAAACCTCCTTCCGTTTATGCACAAGTATTATTATTTGAGAGAAATTCCCAAAATACACTTGCAATGGGAGAGTTGTTACACTTATGGACAACTTGACTTCAAGATAGTTTTTCAGGGATTTGGAATAGGTGTTGGTAGTGCTTAAGGACTCTATTATGTAGAAGAGAACCTAAGGTTTCCAATGGTACCTTCAGATCATGATTTGGATTAGTTGAAGATATCCAAAAGTTATCTGCAAGTTGGTGTTGCTCTTTTGTCAGAGACACCCTGCGTTTCTGGAGTGACCTTGGGAAAATTAATTTTTCTCCCTATTGGAGTGTCCAAATAACATTCTTGAGGAGTCCATCTTGTAGTAGACTTCAATATATTTCCAACGAGCTATCAATTTTGTAATTGGGAGCCATTTAAGGCCTCCAAGAGTGCGTTACAAGTTGGTGCTATGCTTCTATGAACTGCATTGCGCTTTTGGAGGTGGAGCTGCACTTCTGCCAACGACACTGCGCTTGGGATAGAGTAGCCTGAGATTTTCCAAAACTCACCCAAACTTCAAATTAAATATTTCATTTCTATTATTTTCTCTTCGAAGCTATTCTAAAAGTAAATATCATCATCTTACTCACTTTTTCCTTTGGCAAAGTAAGTACAAATGGTGATTTTTCTTCATTTAGGGTTTATGTGAAATTTCATGCTTCAAAGCTAGTGCAAATGATGGTTTTGTTAGATATGACATTTCAAACTTTAAAAATTTCCATCTCATACCTCTGTATATATATAAATCACCATATCATCCACCAATCAACTCATTTACTTTCAGTTTACCTCACCTTTTCACAAACCCTAGCTCATACCTATCATTTTGAACAATTTTCCTAGCAAGACCATTTTTAAATTCTCTTACTCATCTCTCTCTCTCATTTCACTCCATTCAAACTTCCTAATTTTTCTACAACCCTATCCATCTCCCAAAATTCCCCTATCATCATCTCCCTTCCCTAACTCCCTCATTTCATCATTTCACTCATTCCTCACTGTTTGTGATCAAGCAAGTTAGTGGAGGTTCCCAAGGCACCTAAACTTGAGGTGACCAGAATATATCAAAGAGGAAAAAGGCTTGTGTTTACTTCTTAGGTTGAGAAAAGGGCCAAGCCTTCTACATTAGCAAAACATGGATCACATGTACAAGATGGAGACCTAATTGAGCATGATTTTGAACTGGTGTACTTGGAAGTAGCAAATGAACCTTCAAACACGCAACAGATTTTCAAAGAGAAGGATTCTCAAATCAAAGAGCTTATAGAAAATATGTCAAGATCAAGGTTCGTCATTTCCTTCCTTGAACAAGAGAACGATCAACTTAAAGCTAAACATCTCATTATAGAGAAAGAGAAATCCAAGGTACTGCAGCAGGGAGACAAAGGTAAAATAGTGTTGGAGCCTAGTGAACATGAGGAAACTGAAAAACAAGTTAGGAAAAAGAGGCCAAGGACCAAGGGACTCAAAAAGGAATTGAAGGGGGAGAAAGGACACAATTTGCTAGATGAAGACCTAGACATGGAGGACAAAATTGCCTTAGAGTTCAATGAGGATAGAGAGTATTGGCTAGATAAGGTCAATGACCACTTGGAAAAGCTTCTTGACAAAGCAAAGAGAGATAACCAACTACTAAGGCACACGACACATCATTATCAAACTAGAGACATGATATGTAACATCAAGCTCAAGTAGTTGAAAAACAAGCTAAAGGAAACCATAAAGGACAAAAATGAGAAGGATAACTTGAATATTCTTGCTGAAGCATCCATGAGGGCTTGGAATACATCATTTTTCAGCTCATGAACAATTTTGAAGGATTTCTGAGCATTTTTAGTTTTTTGAGAATTTTGGTGCCAAATTCAGAAATTGAGCTAGTCATATAGGCACTGCGCTTTTTCCTCAGGGCTCCAAATGACAAGTGGATTACATTTTTGGAAATATGATGACCAAATCTCAAAACCAATTTCATTAGATTTCTCAGAAAGGGCTCAAATTTTGATAAAAAGGAGAAAAAGGGGTCAAAAATCATCATTCTGCCACTCTTTTTGATGTTGTGCTTCTGGAGACACCTTGGGAGAATGAATTTTTGAAGGCCTTCCCATGGTTTATTTGAAAAATTCAAGGTGTTCTGGAAACTAGAAAGGCAATTCTACTTGAACATTCTTTCAGATCTCAATTTGGACTTCAGGAAGGCACCTAAAAGTGGGCTCAAACTTGGCACTGCGCTTCTGCAAATTTCTAAGTTTTTATTTTAAATTTCATAGTGTAATTTCCTAGTTTTTTAGTTTGACTTGGTCAAAGTAAAAAATCATGATGTAATTGCAGTAGTTCGAGTTTAAATGATGTAATCACGAATAAATAGACATGATAGGTTGTTTTTATGGTTAATTAGACCTCATAAAGGAAGAAAAATTCAAAACAAAGTCTAAGAGGAGTTTGTATTTGACCTTCTCACTCTCACCTGTTGGTTGAAAGAATCTTGGAAACAATTCCAACACCTAGGAATTTTGACTCTTGAAGGTGGGGAAGCTATTTGATTGAGTCGATATGTATCATTTCACATTTAGAGAGTTAGGTTGGACTTTTGTGGAGAAGGCTTGTATCTTATGTTCTCTTACAACTAATATAGGAGTAGTTGCAGCTACATTTAAGGAATTTTAGTTTAGTGAATCTATGGTGTCATTTTCTTTCCCTATCAGTTTATAATGGATAAATCATCTCTCTTTACATGCTTTATCTTCTTCCTATGAATTTCCTTTCAGTTATATAGACATAAATCTTGAATTTAAGCTCTGTTATGTGGAAATCATACCTGTGTTTCTTTTCTTCTAAAACTAATGAATTCATGCTTTCACATGCTCATTAGGTTCTCTTAAAATAAAAAATCTATACTACATTGACAAACACTCTAAGTGCACCATAACACACTTATATCTAGCTCCTTTTTATACTTGTCACTGCATACTTGAAGCCTAGACCTAATTACCTACTCTAAACCCTAGTCCAGCAAACAAAAAACCCTAAACTCACAAATACTCAAAACAAAACTTGCATATTTAGCCTAAAACCTTTTTCTTTGTAGTTATTCATTAACAAATCCTTAGAGAGATCCCTCTCTAGTTCAGTAGGGCTAGCTACTAAGCTAAAAGTGGTTCGAGGTTACCTCTTTCGATCTCCTCCTCATCCTAGGAAATTGTAGAGGATAACAGGAGGGAAATGTAAGAGTGGACCAAGTGTGGCCTAAAGTAGCACCTTGATGGACTACAGTGGTTTCTATGAGAGGTATAGTTGGAGGAGCCTAAAGAGAAACTTGTGGAGGATTGTAGAGGCTTGCTTCAATATCTAAGTAACAAGTCTCATGAAGTACTAAGGGATTGTTAGAAGTGGCAGAAGAAGAGATCAAAGGTTTGATAATCCAGGAGCAGTTTGTAGCCCTAGAATTTCCTTCTGGAGAAGGTCATCTACAACAGAAGTTGGGTAGTCCTCTAGGCCCTAAGTTCATTTTTGGAGAAGAAAATTTGACAGTGATAGTGGGAATCCCTCCAACCCTAGGTGTGTCTCCATCATGCAACATAGGAAGGAACCAGTGGGAAGAATGTCCCAAAATAGGTGAGGAACAATAGTGGACAATTGAGAGTTGTTCACAAATGAAGTTATGAATAAATCGATAGGAGTCTCGATGCATTGAAGGAATAATGCCCAAATGAGAGAGAAGGTAGAGACGATTTTAATGACTCAATGGATCTGATTCATTGATAGAGGTAGAGTTATGTTTCTATAGGTCAGGAGTCAAAGGGCCGAGAAGATGTGTACAAGGTATGACCAAGGAAGCTTTGAGGAGCTCTACATCAACTAGATGGTCATAGTGCTTTGTTCAGGGTAGATTGGTTTCCAAATACTGACACCAAGCGCTAGTTTTTGTTTATATTTGTATTAGTGGATATATGAGGGCAATTATCCATGGTACAAAAACAATAGACTTTTGTATTATGAGTTTGATTAATATAAAAAAGTTGGGTTATTGTATAAATTTGTAAAAAGTTGTGTCTATTTTGTGCACTAGTATATTTACTATTTTATATTATTCCACTATGAAAAGTAGTCTTGTTATGATTCTTGGATTGGTAGCTTTATTGATTTAAGATTCTAGCCTAGACTACATTATTTTGGAAAATCAATAATGAGCATGTAAAATTAGGTTGCTTCGACACATATAATTATTAAAGGAAGAATTGAACACTTGAACAACATGTCTGAGCATGACCTTAATGACTTGAAATGAAAGATGGCATGACCATAAGGAAGTATTGTCTCATCCTATTGACCACCCTAGCATATTTACTTAGGCCGGTTATAGATGTAGTCTCTTCATTTATGCTTTTCTTCTTAACGCACTTCATAAGACTAGTCAAACTTTAGTGGTTTCAATTAGGGAATATGAGTATATGAGTTTTCCAAGTTCAAGATGTTTAGAGTTTTATTATCATTTCTTTTGTTTCTCCATTATCAATATTCCTGTTCAGTACCCCAACGAAGTTACTCCAAGGAATCACATGCATTTATTTTCCACCAACAAGCCTATTTAGTACCTTGACAGAGTTGATTGCTTCACCTCTTTGTGCAGGAAGCCTTTATATTTTTTCACTCTTTATTTATTTTTATACTTTATGCTCATTAACATTTCATAGGTGTTTATTTTTCCAAGGGATGAAGAGGGATCCTGACTTATTTAACAAGCAAGAGAGGTTGTTCCTTTTCCCACAAAGACTTTTATGCATATACCTCTGAAATTAATATGCTCGCTTAGGTTTTTCCTCCTTTATCTTCTTTACTCGACTAAGATGACACGTTAAATCCAATTAATATAAAATCAAATTGAAGGAAAGAATATCATGTGATAGATTAGAGCATTGTAGATCCTATGGAGCTTTCATTTAGGATAAAAAATATTTTTCATACGTGCATAATTGGTATTAAAATATATTTAGGCCCAAACCAAGAAATATACCAAAGCTAAGCTGAGCATTGCTAGTTGTAACAATTTCCCTTTTGAATTTTGCCACATTACCATACAACCAAACACGACGACTTTCATACATGGTTTTATTAAAAAAAATGTGAGCAAAGACATGAAAGAAAACATGACATGACATAAAAGACATAAATTACGAAAGGAAAATAAAAACTAGTAAATATTGTGTGGAGAACAATACTCAAATGAGAAAGGGAATGCAAACATAACTAGCATGCAAATAAGAAAAATAAGAAAAATAAACCTAAATCCTAATCTATCTAAAATACAAGGTGTTGATGGTTCTAGACCCACCAACATGTCATGGGATCTCCTCGGTAAGAAGTCCCACCTACACCTCAGACTATTTGAAGTAAGAGTCCCAGCAGTGGGTAGTACGATATTGCATTGACTGTGGTTGTGCACAGAGGTAAGTAATATGTAGTTGTTGGAAACAAGGGTGTGACCTTGCAACAAGTCAAGGAAGGGGCATGAAAGGCTCTAACACATGGAAGGGGAGAAAAGTTTGCCCCTTAGAAGCTTGTGATAACATGCAGCTTGAAAGGGAACACACGAGAAGAAAGCAGGATAGCCAACGATCCAAAGTGATGGGTTATACCAACAAAACACTTCAATAAGGTTCATACAAACATATATGGAATAGTCCATACATACATGCATAAACTACAACTACACACATCATTAGAGTAACCAGGATAGCCTAACTACAATAACAATAAATGCATGAAACATGCTGGGTCTGTTATATGAAAAGAGTGAAAGATCCAATCATACATACAGCCATTACAACCACTAGCCTCGATAGTGGAACATTACAGTCACTGCCGCCTGCTCCTCCAAAGAGATGTACTAGCTCTGCACTATGGAGAAGTAAAGGTTCATTACAATACACTCCAAGCTTTCTCTAGGTTATAACTATAGGAAGCTTAGCTCCCAAAATCCTCTACAATGAGTTATGAGGTTCTATAAATAGCAAAGGGTGGGGTGACCCTTGAAATTCCCCTTTGTGACTCTTCAACTACCCTCATGACTCTTCAACTTACACATGACTGTTACATTCTACTATTGACACTTGGTCTTTCAATTTAAAACATGTTTACAATACAATGTGCACATGTACCCATGTGAGACAAAAATGGGCTTGAGTAAGTCATACAAGACATCATTAGGACTCAGAAAGTTGCGGGAAGACTAACTCTTTGACATCCTCTCGATGATTGATGGTGGCGAGGTGATGCCAAGCTTAGTAGTCTGTTATAGTGTTCACATAATCTATGGTGACATCCTTTTGAAATATAACACTTCCCTCCATTGCATATGGGTACATTTCTTTGGCACCATTATCCAATTCATTGGATAGCATGCAAATAATGGTCTTGTATGCAACTAGACTAGTGACATGTTGGTGCATCGTGTCTGTGCTCATCTACAAGTCTATGATGGTGGTTATGCACATAAACTGATCAAAGTACATGTCCAACTCCAGTCAGACTTGGTTCTTTGTCTTCACCTTGGTGAGTGTGCCAATGTATGGGATCGCATGCGTGCGCACAATGACATCCATGCTCCTGAAAAATATTTCATGTGAAGCCTGTAAGCTGGTGATGAGCTGCGAGAGTTCCTCATAGTTCTCGATCTAACTCCAGGTGCGTGCCTTCAATTCCACTACCTTTGGCTTCATCATCTTTGGCAAGTGCAATGGGGCTCCCTTGTACCTCATTGTACATATCTGCATGTCATCAAAAACAATGTGTAGGTCTATCAAGATGAGTGCTCTCCTAGCACAATGCTGCTGCCAACCGTTAAGATGGACAACTGACTTATACGCAGTGACAAACCTAAATTATAACTTCCACATGACTGCATAGAGATACGATACTTCATAAAGTATTGATTTCCTCAAATCTTCTCTGGAAGATGTTGTAACATGCTATACTCCTTGCTTGGCCGCTTGTAGCTTCTTAGCCATGCGCTCATTCTCAGCTATCAAGAATCTGACACTCGATCTGGTGGCTTCGAAATGTTCGTTGGTAGAATCAACCAATGCAGCTATATGTCTCCACACATCAGACACGATCACTCGTTCTTCAAAGTGTGAAGGAGATACACAGACATCCAGAGTGGGAATTCTGGGCAAATGCACGAATTTGTGTTGTGATTCATCGAAATATATGTTGTGCACATCTGTCTCCAGATTGTCCTTAAGGATTTCAGTGTCTCCTTGATCACTTGGGACTTGCTCTACTCCCAGATTTGGTGAAGCCAGTGGAGTTATCTCTTGGTTCTGAGGCATGAGGTTAGTGTTGTGATCTAACTCTGGTTGAACCACATTCGTATCCATCTTCTTTAGCATTTGTTTAATCTCCTGAGAAAAGTCCTGCTCATGTGATTTCTCATCCTATCTAATATGTGTTAGCTTCTCGGATTAATTAATAACCTGTATAGGTGTAGTTTCATCAATATGTGCATGTTGTGCCCCTGTTGTTCCTATTGTTGTTGTGCTTCATTCTCTCTTCTGTGCAACTCTTGTTCTTTCTTAAGTTGCTGCTTCAACTCCTGCAACTCTTTTTCTGTTTCCTCCAGCTTCTACTTCTCCGTCTGTCTTTTCATGATTCTTTTGTTGCATTGTCACCTCTTTGCCTCAATCTCCAAAGCTTCTCTTAAAACAAGTGGGTCTTCTTTGAACTTGCAACTTTTCTCTACCTCTGTGCTATAAAAAACGTTCCTCTTTCCTTTGTCAAGTGTAGGCATGCTACCCTTTGTTGCTACTGATGATTCTACTCTTTGAGATGTTGTTGCTTTCTGTACTACTAAACACTCTACATCCATCCTGACTGGTTCATTGAGCTTTGAGAAGTTATAGCAGTATCTCCATGGGTCTTCCTTAGGCCAATGACACACCACGTGATACTAAAGATGATACATTCTCACATAGTGTTCCTTCACTAAGAAATGTGGGTCATATGGATTGAAATTTATGGTGCCAATGGTGAGAATATTGAATTCCTTCGTCTTGACCTAAACATGATTGAGATTTTGGATCTCATACAAACCGATTCGCAAAGGAAGAGTGGGCCAAGGTGCCTTCTTCTTCCCATGCAATGTTGCTGACAACCCTGTCGAGATGTGGTATGAAACCTCTTTTAAGACTAGCTTGTCTATGGAAAACTTCAGCAAAGCATGTGAAGCCTTCTCCGCACTGTACATTCGGATGAAGGTTCCAAGGGGTGCAGCATACCAATCTGCTATGTCAATCAATGCCTCCATTGTTGCTTGCGACATGCAAGACGGATTCTTCTCAAAGATCATCCTATACATAGGGTGGCAAATTGGTCTGATAGCTATATTATACCTCCATGGAAGGTGCATTCATAGAACTACTTGCAATAGGTGTGCATAGAGGTTTTTGAAGGTTTCCATGCCCAACCCAAGCCTGTGAACTACTGACAGCCATAGATTGCATAAATAATGTAAGTGGACATGAAAAGATTTACTTATTGACCCTTGGGTGGATGTTAGGCTTCTGTTACTTGTTCCTTCAGCTGGACAACCAAAATAATCACCCAACTTTGTAGGAATGTTTCTGTGCTCTCTTGGCCATATAAGCGGCATGCAAAGATGACTAAGAGATGATAAGCCTTTCGCAATATTCTTATCTTGTACACTTGGTTGGGTGTTGTCCTGAACTTAGATGGCTCTTTCACCCAACTCTTTAATATGTCTCTTGGGTTTGCGCTACTGCTAGGCCTAGTGAAGGGCACATCCTTCGTTACCATTGACTATGGAAAGTGATACATTTCCTGAAAGTCTTGTGCCATAAAAGTAGAAAGTTTTGTTCCACTGACACTGCTCAACACTATTGTCTCTAGATCATTTTGCGAGATAATCTAGTGGATCATGTCTACACATGGAAACATGGGATACTTGCATGCAGTCTGGTACAAGCTAGACTTGTGTATGTTGACATAGACTCCGCGGTCCTCCAGATTCTCCTCTAAGTTTCCTAAAAATATGTTGTTGATGTCCTGCCATTTCATCTTGATCTCCTTGTCTATGAACAACTTAGTGTGTTCATAGATGGGAAATATCATAGACACTTGCTCGACCACATCTCCAGTTGCACTCTCAATGGTGTCCTTTGACCCTTCTCTCTTGGAAGCCATTGTACCTGTACTACTGAGAGACTGATGAATACCTGTGATACCTGGAGACAAAGCAACACCCATGGAAAGCACACTATCAGTTGAAAACGAAAACAACTTGAGGACTGACATGCAACACATGTGGGTGACTCCTTGGAAGATTTGCATAGTTTTCATTGGGAGGCTAGGAGACTGACTACCATAATTGTACAGAACATAGTATGGACTGTTAGTGAGCTGAATAACTGCTGAAAATATGTAGATCACAGTCCATCTTGGCCCGCTGAAGACTGAAACTGTGCAATGCGTAGTTTCTGTCAACATGACTGTAACCTAGTAAAACTGCATTACGTAATTTCGGGGGCCAACGAGGAATTTCCTCTCAGAATTACACAGAGCAAGCCAGGGAGGCCAGTGTGAGGCAAGATCTGCATAATTTCTAGGAGGAAGGCATAACCTTCACTCTCTTAAATGTGTAGTGCAAGCCGAGCAAGGCAAGGTCTGAGCCAAGGTAGCCCAGACCTGTCGACGAGTGACTGAAAACATGTAAATATTGAATGCATGTGCGAAGCTAAGTGAAAAAATGAGTGAATGAACGTGCATGAAATCAGTGAATGTAGGATTCAGTAAACGGGAAAACAAGTAAGTGTGTGAAGTGAGTCACCACAACGACGACCATCAGTGCATAAAAAATGTCATGCATGCGACAATAAGGAGATGCAATGGAAAACTTGAAACCATGCTTATAAAAGTTAAAATGTATTAAAATGACAACAAGTGTTCAATGAAACCAAGAAAATAACACTCACAAAAACTGAAATACAAAAAGTGACAGAAAAACAATGAAAGACATGAAAAGCAGACTTACCAGGAAATAATTGAGTTGAGTGTGCTGATTGCTCCTAGATGCTACGGGGGATGCCAAAGCTCCAAGATCATAGTAAATGATCTTTGAAGCAACAAATAAATAGTTTTGATAAGATTGAGGCTTATGATGTGAATGCCACAAATCTAGGAAAAAGCGACACTTGGCGGGAGGTTTCTAAAACGACTTTTTCATGTAACCCCCAACTGCTAAATATAGATCCCTAAAATTTATGGATTCTTTCTGCTTTGTTCTTTTTTAGGAAAAATAAGCCCATGCATGCAAAGCAAGATTTCTTAGTCCTGGAGGGAACTGGTCAACTTGGGAGCACATGCAACAAACTGCAAGCCTATGGATGAGTTCTGCGCAGTTTCTGGGCTGAGTGGTTCTGACTGCCCCTCAAGCTCTATGCAATTTCTAGACTAAAGCCAAGGCTGTCAGCCAGAACTGCGCAAATTTTGAGAGCAAACCCAGTGATGGGTTGCTCTGCACAATTTTAAGAGGGAAGGAAGTTTGCTTTCTCTGCCCATTTTTGGAGAGTAGCAGACTACCTTGACGCTTTGCACAATTCTCGAGAGAAAGGCTAGTTTCCCTCCAGTTCTGCAAAATTATACAAGTGAGAACAAGAGCTAGTTTGACCAAGTCACAGAATGTCAACTTGCAGGTGAAAGGAAAAAAAGCTAGAAAACACAAGTTGATAAGCCACATAAACTCAACTAAAGCATAAGTACCTACCAGTGCAAGACATGTTGCTAAGGGTGGTTGGTAGGGAGGATCCAAAACAAAGCTAAGGCAAAATTTTGGAGGATGGTTGTAGCCGCTACAACATTGGTGACACACTGGTAGAACTCCAGCTCTCTGAATGGACCTTGTTTCGTGACACGCAAGTCTAACTCCTCTAGAAGTATTGTTCTATTCTTTGATCATCTTGCTTTCCACACTAGCTTGATTGACAGATGTAGCACCTACCATGCTCTTGAACGATTAACACACATTCCAAGCCAAGTCAACTTAGTTGCTTCAATTGGGGATGAGGGGTATATTGGTGCAAAAGTAATATGGCTATCAGAGTTTAAGTTTCATCTCTGGTGTTGCTCCTCTTCTAGCAGACCTAGTGTTATCAAGAAATCTAGTGTCTATGCAAAGATGCTAGTCCCACTAAGACAAGTAGCTATCTTAGAAAAAAACAGATTAAAGTCACTTTTGTTTTCCTTTACGAGAAGTAGATAGGAGAGGAGCAAAGAATACCAACCTCAATCTTTCACTTGGTTCTCTGCTTGTTCCTTCTCCTCTTTGATAGATCTTTGCCACTCCTCCCTTGACCACTCCATTTCAAAGAGTACCTGTAAAGTCAAAGTAGCATAATACCTTCAAAGTGCAGAGATCTACAATCATAAACAATATAGGACCAGATATATATTGACCACACAAATGCATATATTAGCAAACATACAAGAATGTGGAGGAAAACTTGAATAGCTTAATGATATAGAGATTAGAAGAGAGGATTACAACCCATTGATCTGATCAGCATCATCCTCCCAGTATGAAAAGCCCTTATTCACCTCATGAAAAGCTTAGATCACCCAAACATGATATTCCACCAAGAAACCAACAACACCTTCCTTCTAAGATACAAGATTCCAACCTTTGGATCTTTGGGATGAGGGATCCATGTATAGATGACTGCAGGGGGGTGAGTCAGCTTCTGGGAATTTTGATTAGTGTCTTCTCTCTGATAAGTCCTTGATTCCACTTGGATATTGATGATCTCTTACTCATCCCTGGGTGAATTCAGAGAGGCAAGTGTCACAGGAGAAGTTTCTGGAAGATTCCATGATCATCCACCTTGCAAATTGTCTCTGCCATTTGTCTACTCTCACCCATCGCACCCTACAGAAGGGATTTTCAGTATGTATCGCACTTTTTGCACTGGGCAGATGAGATGCATTACACCCTCTATACTGAGCAGTCTGTATGGTCCAGTTTTGACCAGTTCTGAGCAGTTTTCTGTGGAGAACTTCTTGGATATGATGTAATCAGCTGACCTTGTTCCTTTAGGGTATGAAACAACACTTTTAGGGACTCAAAAGCCCTTGGTTTATAGACATATGTGATTGGGGTTGTAGTGCCCAAATATGTCTATAACAGTTGCCCCCTAAAGCATGAGGTCATAGATGTCGGGTGAAATGCTTTATCATGAGGATCCGAGGTTTTTCGAACTGGAAGGTGACCTGTAATAAGATACAATACAATACGTTATCTTCATAACATTTTCATGATCTAGATGAGGTGGTCATTCTCATGCTCAGCTTTATAAATTCATTTTCATGTACATAGGACAGACAACAGTCTATGTGGCAGACTGATGATTCTGATAGAGCCATCATCCTTTGATTTGGATGATCATCTGTGCAGCAATGATGTACATTTTATGTCTTTATTTTCTTGAATATATCACAACCCAGATGGATGAAACTAGATCCGGGGTCTTCAAACTCATCCAATTTTTTGCTTGGAGTACAAGTCGATGCATGTGAAAAATGTTCTGGAGTCGAACATGGAAAGACATCGCCTGATTACCAGCCAATGATGTAAGCTGTTAACAGGCGCAAGAGGAATAACCGATAATGATGATGACCCTCAAGGTACTACAATACAATTCGCGTGGTGTGAAAATGGGACTTGGTGTCGAACA
>APFE031072849.1:85194-102602 GCA_000404065.3 Pinus taeda | reverse complement strand
CTTGCCCTTCAAGCATCCAGTGACTACAAGGGGAAAATATCGTGCAACGTCATAGACCACTATCGTCTCTTATGTTGCGTGCTATAGTGAGACTAATGGTGCCGGGGATCAAGGAATCCGCCTTGATGTGCGCCCCCTAGTAGGTTCCTCATGAGCGACCCAAATTTGGGACCTTCCCTCATGGCATCGTGATCTTCAAGACGAAGGTGTTTCAACCCTTCCAACCCAAGTCACGGCGGGAGTGCTAGTGGGTGAGATCAGGGACTTTGTCCCACCCCTCCCATGTAATTCCATCCACCTGTACAACCCCATCACCCATATGTGAGTCGTTCAGCCAAGCAACTCATCTGTGCCTGCAACCATTAACATATTATCAGAATATAGATGAACATATATAGCAGGTTTCAAGATCGATTTCAAAGATAAAACAATATAAATTTTCATCAAACCAGGTGTCGTCAACTCATCATGTGCGAGTGCCTCTGGTGGTTTTCCTGCCATAATCAGTAACCAGGTTTTTCAGTGTTAGTCATTTCATAATAGCATTATTACCATCACCTGGTCATTCACATCATTGTTCATTGTGAACCAGAACCATATGGGATACCTCCATCATGGCTAGCATCATCATAACCTTAATGGAACCATACATATAGATCAAAGCTATCATCATTATAACATCAATAGGAACATGTCTATCCTTTACTACTATCACCATCATGATATCAGAGTACACATAACCGTTAATTATATCGTAGTCATAATATTAATAGAGAACATACATAACTATCACATTCACTGATAATAGAGTCACGCTTCTGGATCCTCAGCCTGAGTTACTCATAGACTAAAGTATGCAAGATAATGTCATATTAGAGTCAGGAGACTAAAGTGGGCACTACACCTTGTAAGTGAATAACCTATCTCTCTGCTCACTGAGAAGCGCTAACCTAGATTTAGTCAAATTTTTCCTTAGCTTAAGCCCCTATTTCTTTGTACAATTCCTTGAGAAATTAGGCCCATATTAATTAGGAATTTATCCAAAATGGATCGTGCAATTCCTTAGGCTGATCATTAGGTTGAATGCAACACCTGTACACTCCGAAATAGTCTACCACTGATGTTACACTGCCTTGGAATATCCACCTCAACTGGCTAACTCGAATTCCCTGCATGCATTAGCTAGTTTGGGTTGATTGATCAGTTAACTGGATGATCATTGAGTTAGACAGAAGTCACACTACACAATTGAACTTCCACTAGTTCATCCAATATTTAGAACTAGTTTAACTGAACACAACTTAATATAACTGAATTAGATTGCTACAAATTAGCAATCACTCATGCTTAACTGAACTCAATCCCTCCAACTTGAATTAACTAAGCTAACTGAGTGACAAGGGCCATGACACCTCATTAAACTACCTCCAAGATTTCTGTTGATGTGGAAATTCGAATTATCTCTAATTTGACCACGGCAAAGTCAAACTGAGATTTTCTTGTTGCATTTTTCAACACTTCCCAAACTTTTGTTATTCAGGTTGTGTACAGGTTTCGAGTTCTTATGGCACCTTGCCAAAGATTACCCAATCACAAGGGAGGCACTTTAGGGGAGTCTTCTTCCAGACATTGTTAGCTATTTGGGTGGGAGTTGATGGTGAATTTCTTTGATGTTGCTCCTATGGAAGTGCGAATGAAAATACGCACTCTGGAAGCATAGGAGTTTAGAGAATGGATGTATCACTCAGATACAAAAGTTTGCAGTGGTAACACCAAATGGATGTCAAACCTAGGAAAGCTAAGGAAGAGAAGATTATACCTTTTCTCACTCTACATCAACACACAAATAGATGGAGACCCTTCTTAATACGGTGCTTCGCAATAAAGACATTGATAACTATAAACTCCTTGTAGGCCAGGAGGAGTTGAATAGGATTCTAAGGGACATTTGTTATGATATGGATTATATTATGGTTCAACTAAATAGAGTGAAGCGCTATATAGTCTCAGATTCTAATACTGACTCAAATACTCCTTAGAATGAGGAAGAAGTTATCAACGTTCCACCCCTCAACATGGCTAATGCAAAATCCTCTCCAGATTACTCAGTGATCATCTTAGATGAATAAGTCCATTTCTAACTTTGTTCCGGTCTTTTGGGTTTGGCAGTGAATGTTTGTTTTTTGGTTTTTAGTACTATCATCTACTTCTTAGTATGTTACTTGATACTAGTTTGTAAACTCTCTTATGTCAATATCTACGGATATTTTGTCTGGTTGGAAATCCACCATGTCAAGCACTAACAACTGGGCGGTTTCTCTTTTGTAATGTTTCTTGGAAGTTACTAGTCTTTTTACCAAGATAACACCATGCTTGAAAGATATACCAATGTAATTTTTTGGTTATTAATAGAAATCAATTGTCGGAAATTACAAAAAAGGTTTGTTATAAGTATTAAGTTTTTATGTGCTTAGTAATTAAATTTAAATATGTTTTCAGAATCATTATTTTACATCACTACATCTCCCTCATACCTCTTTGCTTTTAGATTTAATTTTAAAATGATATAAAATTAAATTAAAATAAAATATTTAAAAAATGTTGACATACAATCTTTCTTACGTTATGTATAATGCCTACAAAGCTCCCTCATATTGGGTTGTAGAGCATCGTACAAGACATAAATGACTACATAATGAAAATAATGCTACACTACATACACTCAAGTCATATTGATATGCCAAATATGGTATCAATGCACATAGGTAGCATTACAAATGATTTTAATAAGATCAGTGTATCAATTGGCAAGAGTGCATTGCTAAAAACGTATCAAAACTATGAGAATAGAGATGTTCAACACTTTATGTGATAAGTCGTGTGCAAGGTTATAATGGTAAAGTTTGTTGGTGTCAATGTTAAAAGACTTAAGCTTACAAGAGAGAGCATGTGTACATGGGATCCAAGCCAAAGAGGAGGATGAAAAGAATGACAATATAATTTTTCCACTGGAAAAATCATAATCTTTCATTATATGGTGAAAAATTACATATAGTATATGTTGTTCAGCATATGCGATTTGTCAGTATGTCCAAAATATCTACAATTCCATTCCTGTGAATGGCTGTGTCAAAAATAAAAAAATCATCACGCAGGATGATGCTGTATAGAGTTCATATAAACATATTTACACCTCGCAGGGTGTTGTTCATAAATAAAACTACGTTATCTACATCATCATATATAGCTGTTAGTTCTACAAAATTTAGGAACCATCCATCTGATGGTAGATTTGATCTATATAAGGCCTGTGGTAGTACTGGTACTGGGAGGTACCCCTCTGTTCTTGGATTATCCACTGTCCTCTTGGAAGGTGCGTGGCTTCCTTGGATAATCCGTTGGCACTGTGGTTGTGCTCCCTGTAGATATGACGAACAAGGATGGAATTAAAAAGAGATTTGAAATGCATTACTTCATCTAGAATATTTAAGAGTGTGTGTGTGTGGAATCTAGTATTCTTGTTGATCCAATTTATAATATTATTTGAGTCACCATATATCTGTATGTCTCTACAATCATGATATAAAGCAAAGTGCAAAAGATGTCGTAGAGTAATAAGTTTTGCAAAATTGTTCGTTCCTACGCCAAGACCCATCTTGACATTGAAGTAATGTTGTCCTAAAAGGTATAGTATGAACCCTCCCCCACATCCGTGCTGCTGAGTAGCTCCATCGAATATGCCCATGGGGAGGAATAGTCTATACGGTTAGGGGCAACAGTTCTGCGCAGGCAAGGTGGGGTATATTCAGGCAGTTCATGATAGGATGCAATGATTTTAGCAATAGGACTGCCAACTGATAGTGCCATTGTCAAAGGTCAATTTATTTCTGGCCAGCCATATGGCCTAGCATATGATCAGAGGTAGGCACGGCAGATTTGATCCCGCATGTGCTCTATTCCAGGCTTCCCAGGCTGTTGTAATACTGTCACCTTCCCATGTTCCTGTGAACCTAATCTTAGCAGCCACGTCTTTCCATATTTGTTTAATTGTAATGCAGGAGAGGAACATATGTTCTGTCGATTCAGTGTTTTGTTTGCAGAGTATGCACCAATAAGAACCATACAAGCATCTATGCATAAGTGAGTCCCCTGTAGGGACCTTATTCCGAAGGATGCACCAGAAATTTTTTTTGGTCCGGGGAGGAGTTTTTAATTTCCAAATGAGCTTCCACCATCTCTCTATGATTTCTGGTTGTTTGTTTTGAATCAAACACAGGTAGCCTTCCTTTGGAGAATAGAAACCAGATTTGGCCTTGCTCCACATGAGCTCATCTGGGCCTTCCTTTATGCGGATATGAGATTCGCTCAAAGCGTTAATATATTCATCCCAAATGAGGTGCCAGTGGGGAGGCAAGTTAAGTTGTGCCGATTTACAAGCTTGTGAAAGAATGGAGGAGTTCTCATGATCCGCGATATGGGTAATTACTTTTATGTTCTGATGATTTAGTAATTGGATAAGCTCTCGTGGGAGGAAACATCTACCCCCTCCTCCGGTCCATGGGTCCATCCCAATGCGTGCACTGGTTCCTGCATTAATTCTCCAAGTAAGGTGATTGCGAATAAGGGGGAGTGAGCTCAATAGAGCTTTCCAAACCGATGATATGTCTGTTCTATTCCAACCTGGCAATCTAATCCAATCCATTACTTGGAGGGGCCAGATGTATTTGTGGTATGAAATGGATGTCCAGAGATTATGCTTAGTAAGTAGTGTCCATCCCATTTTTGCTGCCAGAGCATGTGTAAAGGATGGTAAATCTTTAAGGCCCCATCCTCCCCACTTTTTTGGCAGGGCAATTTTGTCCCAGCTCATCCACGTAAAGACACGCTTGTCCTGACCACCATTCGAAAGGTATATGCAGTAGATTTGCTTGAGATGAGCTAGAACGCCTCTAGGAATCTAGGCTAATTCCATCCAAAAAACCGAGGTAGCCTCCAGGACAGATTTAATAAGCACCAATCTTCTATATTTGGATAAAAAGTGATGGCTCCAGTGGGATATCCTTTTCTCAAATTTGGTGATCAACCAAGTCCAATCGGCTATCTTATGTCCCAAAGGCTTGATCCAGAAACTCAAATATTTGAAGCCTTGTTCAAGAGGTCGGGAGATATAAGGGAAATGTTGCAAGGCAAGATTGGACTCTTGTGTAGAAGTGTATGCTAGAGAAATGGTGGATTTTGTATGATTTGCCATCATACCAGTGGCTCTGAAGAAAGTGGCAAGTATCTTTTCAAGAGCGATTGAATCACAAATACTTCCATCCAAGAAGATTAGGACATCATCCACAAACAGGAGATGAGTCAGGTAACACTGAACAATAATCTTTAATCCAGATAATCTGCCATTTTGCTTTTCATGATAGATGAGTCTCCTCAGGCATTCCATGACAAGTAGGAAGAGGAGAGGAGAGAGTGGACATCCTTGCCTGAGTCCTCTTTCAACATGGAAGAAAGGAGAGGTAGAGCCATTAATGAGAAGACTGTAGGTGGGGGTCAATATGCATGCCATTACCCAAGTAGTAAATAAGTGGGGGAAGCCCAGATGGATAAGAAGCATTTTGATATAAAGCCAACTCACTCGGTCAAATGCCTTAGCCAGATCAATTTTGAGGATGGTACCCTTTAGTCTTCGGACGCGGATGGAATGAATGGCTTCTTGAGCAGTACCAATATCTTCATGTATCTAGCAATCTTTGAGAAAGGCAAATTGTTTAGGGAGGATATGCTGGGATAAGATAGGTCTGATACAATTGGCAATGATTTTGGTTATGATCTTGTAAAGGCAGTTTCATAGGGAGATGGGCCAAAAATCATTAAAGGAGACGAGGGAATCAACTTTAGGGATGAGAGCGATAAAGGTAGAGTTAATAGCATTATACAATCTACCTGAAGATCGACATTCCTCCACAACCTGTAGCAGGTCCAAGGCCAATAAGTCGTAAAAAGCAAAATAGAATTCGATTGTCCACCCATCTGGACCCAGGATTTTGTCCTTTTTAAACCACTTTAAGACCCCCTCGAGTTCCTCCAGGGTGACAGGAGAATTTAGTTCATTCGCAGCTTCCTCCCCCACAAATCTAGGGAATAATCCAACCACTTGTATGATATCTACTAGATTGTCTTCTTGGGGAGATCTAAACAGATTCTGGAAGTGGGAGGTGCCCAATCTGGAGAGCTTTTGGAAATTATCAGCTTGCTCTCCATCGGGTAGGGGCATTTTCCAAATAGTGTTTGCAGTCTTCCTTCCATTGGCAAAATTTTGGTAAAATTTGGTATTTTCATCTCCTGCCTTTAAACAAATAGCCCTACTCTTCAGTCTCCATGATTCTTCTCTCTCCTTGAGGATCTTGTCTTTCTGCTTTTCAAGCTCAATCAGCTTGGCTTTCTCTTCTGTTGAGGTAAAGCCCAAATTTCTGTCATCCAACAAATAGTTCAACTCAGCTTCAATGGCTGTAAACACCTGTTCATCCTTAGCCTTCTTCTCCTTTGCCCAAGCCATGGTTATTTGTTTAAGCTAAGATAAATTGTGGCAAAAACCTTCAACCGCAGAACTATGATTTGTTATAGGGTGGGAGGTCCAAAATCCCTTGACTAAACTTGTATATCCCTCATCTTGAAGCCAAACATGATTGAATTTGAAGGGGGCCTTTGGCTTGGCATCAGGTCCTAGAATCTCTAGGTAAATAGGAGAATGGTCTGATATTCCCCCCGACCCCACCCATTGTCTGTATCTAGAGAATCTTTGAAGCAGGGGGATTTTGATCAGATATCTGTCGAGCCTTCTAGCCAGGGCTGCTTCCCCTACTCTTCGGTTCCTCCACTTGGGCATAAGCTTGTTCATGGGGACATCTGTAAGATTGTGCTGGTCTAGAATGTCCTTAAAGAAATCAGACAAGGGCTCAATTTGGGCTTGTGATCCCAAGATTCCCCATATCCCATGGAAAAATTTAGATCGCCCCTATGATAACCTGATCCATAGATGTCATGTTTGATTGAAGAAAGAAATGCCAGAATTCTCTCCGCTGGCAAGGGCCATATACATTGATGATTCTCAAGGATATACCAAGCTCAGCTGAGAAAAGATCCATTCTTATAAATCACATTCCTCTCCAAGTGGCAGATACATTGATGGATCAAGGATTATATCCTATGGCTAAACCCCCAGCTCTACCTATGGCATCTAGGGCATGGAAGTGCCACCCAGGTATGATGGTAGCTAGGGTTTGCTCAATAGAAACAACATTGCCCAAGGTCTCCTGCAACAATATAATATCAGTCGGCTCGTTTTCAATTAGCCTCTGCATGGCTAGTTTTTTGGAGGTACTAGCTAGGCCTCTACAGTTAAAGGAGAGACATTTCATGGTGGAACCCCTCCTGGGGTATGCAGTGCTCTAAGAACCCCTTCCATGGTGGATTGCTTGCCAGAGGCAACTTTGGCTTCGACCTTTTGAATGGATTTTGATAGGAAAGATTTACGCCCTCGGGAAGATTATGAAGGAGGTTTAGGGTAGGTTAGACCTAGCCCATATTGAGAGTCGGGACCCGTTATGTGCTGAGAGCGAAGATTTGTAAGAGTGAGGCAATACCATATGGGAGGTGGCCGAAACCCCGAATAAGGATGGGGTCAGATGGACAGTAAGGGAGGAAGGGGCGATGATGGGTAGAGGGATGGATATCACGCAATTGATAGCAGGTGCCAGAGGTGAAGTGAAATCCAATTATGAAACAACAGAATGAGATAATGAAGATAAATAAGAGGAAAGGGGTAAGAGAGGAGTAGTACCCGATTTTTGTGCCATCTCCGCAACTGTAGTAGCTCTTGCCTGAGTCAAAGGGGCCAAGGGCGGCTTGAATGTCTCCTCCACAGCCTTTAAGGATTCACCCAAGTTGAATTGTTTTGGAGCCAGGATGCTGATCCGAGTGGCCGAGGCTGTGGCTTTTCCTTTTAAGGCGATGGAGAGCCCAGGGGATCTGTTGACTTCGTGAGCAAAGGGCATTCCTTGAATACGTGCCCTACCTTATGGCACATTCTACAGTGAAACAGAACACCCTCATAATCCAAAATCTGTACTCTGGTGTAGTGCCTCCACTTCAGGGTAATCTTCTCTTCCAGACCCTCCCTTGTGTCCAAGTGTACCTAAATTCTCGCCAGCGCACAATTTTTTGTCTGTACATAGGTCTTATCATATTCCAGATAAGTCCCAAGGGCATTGCCAATCCTAATAAACATTGCTTCAAACCAGAATTGTAGAGGAAGGCCTGGTAATCACACCCATATAGGTCCTGCTCCAATTTGCTCCAGTTCTGGATCAAATAGTGGTGACCAGCGCTTGAGGACGACTAGTGCCATCTCTATGCGCCAATATTTTGCTAGTATCAGATCAGTATAATCTACCTTAGAAAAATGTAGGGCAAACCAACCTCTAGCTAGGCTCTGAACCTCTGGAAGTTCCTAAAGTATGCCTCCCCAGATCTCTTTTACCCAATTTGTGAGCTTGGTTGCTGAGTAAGCCCTTCCTCTCAAGTGCCCAACAAGAACCCTATTGGCCTTATGCACCACCTCTCCCATTGGGATATCTTCGCCAAAAGTAATGGTGAGGTCCTTTGCTAAAGATTTCACACACTTGACCTTTCTCTTCCCTGTTCTTAGCACCGATGGGTGTTCTGTCAATGGATCTGTGCCCACCTCCTTAAGAGGAGTCACAACTTTTGTTTTGATTACCAGTGAGTTGAAACAGCCCGAAGGGAGAAAATTAGGGTTTGCGGAAACTGGGGGAGAAGAACACGGAGGGGGTGAAGGGTTATAGGCAGGGAGCGGATCGAAAGTAGGCGATATGGCGCTAAGGAGATCGAGAGTGTCGGGAGAAAGCGAGGGGCAATCCAGGCCCGTAGATTCCAATGAGAGTGATATGAAACACAACGGCGAGGAGGAGGTACCAGGAAGCGAGACAATCGACGATGAACCCGGGTGAGGTAGAGTTGTGCAGTTAATGTTAGGGTTAGGGCTATGACTGCCGAAAATGGTTTGTCCCTCGAAAAGATCCAAGGAATAATCAAGGGTCTCCTCTTCAATGTCCATCTTGTTCATTGACGGAAACCGCTACCGAAACCACCAGAAGGATAGTTGACCATGCGCACAGGAAACGGATGCCGACAGGTCGAAAGGAGATGGTAACAACTCAAAGAATGACAATATAATATATAGGATAATATATAAATAAGTGTTGTTCAATAGTTAGGAGAATTGGAGCTTTAACTATATATCAATTATCAATTTTTCTTTTAATATTGGTGTAACAAGGATTAAAATTATACATAAAGATAATCAAGTCGAGTCAGTTGACCAACACCAATGTTAGTTCAGAAACTCAAAGTCAATGGGGGTTGATGTTGATGTCAAAATTGAATACAACAATATTAGTGTCAATGTTTTTTATGTTAACTTAATAATGGTGATCCCATGATCTAGGTGGATATTGATAACCACTAAGCTATTCCGCCAATTCAACACGGTTCAAAATCTTGGAAATTTTACTATAATTTTTTAGGTCCTGAGCTTTCAATGTGTATTTTCAAGCACTTCCCTTACATTTTTGGCAATTTACATGGGCTACATAATATTTGATTGCATGGCCCACCAAACTCATAGGACGTGAATTAAGCTTTGTAATTGTCTAAGAAACACCATAAGTGAAGTTTTTATGTAAAAGTTACACCCCTAAGAAGTTGACATATCAACTAGGCTCGTCAAGGCCTAAATTCCTTTTGCCGCATCATTTCCTAAGGTTGGGGATTTGGAACTTTTTGGGTTTTTTTCATCATAGATCATTGTACATTATGTTAAAAGGTGGTTTCAATGTATTGTAGTTTCTTCTTGTGAATGCATGCAACCAACACATCTCTCCTAAGAGATAAGCTACCACCATTCTATCTAGTGTGTTTTGATATGCATCTTACAATCTTTTTCCATTTCATTTGTTAATAGAAGTTGGGTTTTACTACATTATTATGCTTTCTACAATATCTCTATGTATATTTATGCCTTCATTTTGTTCTCTATATAATCTATATCTATGGTATCACGGTGATCTACTATTTGTTGTTTCTTTGTGCATGTCACCCACAAGGTCAGGGTATGGGAAGTTGGGTCTTGAACTCTTGTTATTCTAAGCAACCTTTCATGGCTAAAGAAAGGAGAGATGATGGAACATGAGAGCCTATCAATTTATTGCTCGAGGAATCCCTTATGCGATAGAGGAAAGAGATGATGTATAATTTCATCCAAATCCTTCAACAACTACCGAAAGTGCTAGAGACAACATTAACCAACAACCATTTCATAGGTGAATTGATCAGGTGATCAGTATTTAGCTCAAAAATCAACATTCTCATAATCGCTCAAAACCTGAACAACTGCATCTGTCTCGGTGATATGGTCCCAACGCAACTTGTTTCACTCAAAATGGAGCTCGTATGAGAAAGATATCGTGTTTTGTCTGCTTTGCCAAACACAGGAATTTTGAAAAAAAGTACAGTCACTGCATAGTCAATAGTTTGTACTGCTGACATGGCAAGAGACTGTGCAGGTCAAAGGTTGGTCAACGACCAATGAGGTCACGCCAAGTGGCACATTCTGATTGGTCTATAGTTTGGTGAAATGTCGTTTTCTTATTGGTTGGAGGAGGACCAATGAGAAGGGGACATGTGGAAAGCTCGGAGGTTGCCACGTGTCCCTCCCGAATGTCCTATCAACATTGGCACACATTGCAAAAATTTATGGCAGGTCGGCGGAGTCTAACCCTGACCTCACCCACACAAGCTCCACGACTTACCACTACACCGCCACTGTATGTCTTAACATACAATGGTCATAGTTACTATTTGAAGTTGAACATGTGGCAGGTTGGGGGAGGAGAGCCCCCTCTCCACATGTGACCACTGCATAATAAGACGTTGGAGCTTAACGATAATTGCATGATTAAAGCACTAACTGCATATTAACCTTAATTAATACATGTTTATCTGTTAATTAATGGCGCAATTAAGTTGGCAATATTTTTGGTGGTTCGATAAATTCAAGATTTTCTCCAAATATGGTGGGATTAACTGGAGTTCTCCAGTTTTAGTGGAGATTTCCTAGGAGAAACTGAAGAGGCCATAACTTGCAATTTTCGACCAATTTGGGCTCAAAAAAGTCATTCCTAGATCATTTTGATGTTCTAAGCACATTGAAGCAGGTTTCAGGAGCAGTAGAGAATTGTAAACAACACTTTTTTTCATTTTGAGCTAATACAGAGGCCCAAGCCATGGAAGTTGGACCAAGGAGATGTAGCCCAGGAGGGGTGAACTCCTTCATCAAAACACTGTGTTAAGTGCTCATTTTGATGGTTTGTTGTATATTTGTTTGTTGATGTTCAACACTTTATTTACATGTTATTTTGCTCATGAATTTGACATAAAACTTGACAAATTTACATGTTACATTCACAAACACCATAAAGGAAACCTATGCACATAGAGTAAATGGTAAGCAATTGTTTTTAATTCTGAAGTTGAAATTAGCAAAGCAAAACTAAAATTCAACAACAAATCAAGTTGGTATCAGAGCAAAGCTTGAGTTTTGTGCAAGTAGGGTTTTAATGGTTGCAAATTTGTGAGGCTTACAAGGTTAAAGTTGCAGAGAGGAGAAGGGAAACTATTGGTTGCAAATCTTAAGGTAATCTACAAAGGTATTGTTATTGGCCACACATGTTTGATAATGTATCTCGTTTCATTAGAGGATGTTCTTTGTGTACAATAAGTAAGCCTAGCAATAGGAAACTAGGGTTGTACACTCCACTTCCGATGCCTTCACATCCATGGGAGAGTATCTCAATGGATTTTGTAGGAGGTCTTCCATTGTCAAGGAAAGGTCATGATTATGTGTATGTAGTTGTAGATTGGTTCAGCAAGATGTGTATTCTAACACCATGTAAAAAGAAAATTATAGTTGAATAAACAACTCATATTTTCTTTCAAAATATTTGGGTTCACTTTTGTCTTCCTACTTCCAATGTAAGTGATCGAGATTCTCGATTTGTTGGGAATTTTTGGTCAACTATGTGGGACATGATGTACACTAAATTGAAGAAGAGTACAAGCTTTCATCCACAATCAGATGGACAAACCGAGGTGGTCAATAGGAAAGTCATTCATTTTCTTAGAGGATATTGCAGCAAACATCCCAAGTTGTGGGATGAACAATTGCATTACATACATCATGCTTACAATAGGAAAAAGCATTTTTCCACAAAGACATCGCCACTTGAGCCATGTTTTGGGTACTTGCAAGATCACCATTGCACTTCATATTTGAGAAATATGTTGCTATTGATGGTCATAGTGACGTCGATAAGGTAAGGAAGTTCATTGAGCAAATTCAGTTGATACATCACACAGTGCAAGAACAGCTTGAAAAGAGTCAAAGAAGCTACAAGGCAAGACATGACAAACACTGTGTCGATCATAAATTTCAATTTGGAGACAAAGTTTGGTTATATTTTAGCAAAGAGAGACTTCAAGGGGAAGGTAAAAAGCTGAAGTTAATCCATTATGGTCCTTTAAAAATTCCAGAAAAGATTGGTAACAATGGATTTAAGCTAGATTTGCCTTCTTATATGCAAATATACTCTGTTGTTAATGTTGAGAATTTGAGATTGTTTGAGCCTCCTTTGATTGTTGATCAAGGAGAACATGTTCAGTTGCCATCAATAGATTATTTCTCACCAGAATATCTTGATGAACTACAACAAGATCTCATACTTGACAGAAGAACCAGAACTTCAAAGAGAGGGAATGTCGAATACCTTCGAGCGGGACTCAAGGGACAAAATCCTTCTAAGGCCAAATGGATGCAGATTGAGAAGGTGAGGGAGCTATACCCTCACCTTCTAAACAATTGATAGTATATTTTGGCATCCAAAAGGCTTCTAGTGGGGAGGAATGATCAGGTGATCAATATTTAGCTCAAAAATCAAAGTGCTCAGAATCACTCAAAACTTAAACGACCACATTCGTATCGGTGATATGATCCCAACGCAACTCATTTCACTCAAAATGGAGGCTCGAGCTTAATGATCACCATGCAATTAAAGTGATAACTACAGGTTAACCTTAATTAATACATGTTTACCTATTAATTAAAGGCGCAGTTAAGTTGGTAGTATTTTTGGTAGTCTAATAAATTCAGGATTTTCTCCAAATTTGGCAGGATTAACTAGAGTTCTCCAGTTTTAGTGGAGATTTCCTTATAGAAACTGAAGAGGCCATAACTTTGGCAATTTTTGACCAATTTGGGCTCAGAAAAAGTCATTGCTAGATGACTTTGATGTTCTGAGCACATTGAAGCAGGTTTCAGGAACAATAGAGCATTGTAAACAACACTTTTTCTTTTTCCATTTTGAACTAATACAAAGGCCCAAACCATGGAAGCTGGACCAAGGAGATGTAGCCCAAGAGGGGTGAAATCCTTCATCGAAACACTGTGTTAAGTGTTCATTTTGATGGTTTGCTGTATATTTGTTTGTTGTTGTTTAACACTTTATTTACATGCTATTTTGCTCATGAATTTGACATAAAACTTGACAAATTTACCTGTTACATTCACAAACACAATAAAGAAAACCTATGCTCATAAAACAAGTGATGAGCAATTATTTTTAATTTTGAAGTTGAAATTAGCAGAGCAAAACTAACATTCAACAACAAATCAAGTTGGTATCAGAGCAAAGCTTGAGTTTTGTGCAAGTAGGGTTTTAATGGTTGCAAATTTGTGATGCTTACAAGGTTAAAGTTGCAAAGAGGAGAAGGGAAACTATTGGTTGCAAATCCTTAGGTAATGCCTAGAAGAAGGAGAGAAACAAGGACACAATATCCACCCAAAGTTTCAATCCCAACTGCACTTGAAGCACCTCAAGTTTTACCTTCAATTGAGATTGAGGAGGTATAAGTAGTACTAGAAGTTGAGCTTGAATCCAAAGCCATCATGTCTGGAGAAAGAGAGATTGAAGGTCTTTCAAAAGAGGAAGCATATAAGAAATCTTTCTATGACTTAACTGACATGGTTAGAGTCCTCTATGAAAGGGGAATACTAGAATGGATGGAGAGAGTTCTAAGTCCCCACATGGAAAGGGAAGCTCAAAAGATAAAAAAGATGAAAATAAGGGTTCAAAGGGTAACAAAGGAAAGCCTCCTCCATCTCCACCATATTCATCATCTTCCTCATCATCTTCATCATCCTAATCAACACAAACAACATCATCTTCCACTTCCACCAAAAAACTGTTCATACTCATTCAAAAAAACCAAAAGAAAAAAACCCCTTATTCAATTTGGACTTTCAGTTTTAAATTCCCATGTATAATGGTGAGGTAAACGCAGAGAAGTTAGACAATTGGATTAAACTATTGGAGGTTTATTGCAGAATGCATAATCTTCAATAAGATGTCATAAAGATTCAGTTTGCTTCATTGAGGCTAGAAGGAGAAACACTAGTTTGGTGGGAAGTAAAGACTCAAGAGGAAATGTGAATCCATGGTAAGTTATCCATTTCTTGGGTTGAATTTGTTTCTTCAATTAAAAGACAATTTTATCCTTTAGCCTACATGCAAACAACCATTATGAGTTGGCAAAACTTTAGGCAACTCAAGGGCCAAACAGTTCAAGACTATACCCAGGAGTTTAGAAAAAGGCCTTTGTTGTTAGGAGTAAACTTGAATTCCCAAGATACTCTCTTGAAATATATTGGGGGTTTACATTCCTACTTAAAACACACTATCTTTATGTTCAATCCAAGCAATTTAGATGAGGTATGTGTGCAAGCCACACACCTTGAAGCAAGAGGAATAACATTCAGGAAGAGGGTAGTAAGAAGAAGCCATTCAAGGGTAAGGAGAGAGAGAAGGATGGAAAACGGAAAGGAAAGAAGAATGCAAGTGTAAAGAAAGAAGGGGAGAAAATTATATGCAAACATTGTTCCAAAGCGAGGCATGACGACACCCACTATTGGAAACTACATCCTGAACTAAGGCCTAAGAAACCAAACAATAAGGGGAAACAAAAGACGACCGCTACCACACAACATGATCTTGGATTCGATTCTGGGGATGAGACCAAGATTTCAACCATGGTCACAAAGGGAAGAAGAAGCTATAGCAAGCACAAGTTCCTCGCTTAGTCACAACAACACTCCAAATGAAGAATCAAGGATAGAGTTGTTCCATGTAAGGGTAATTTCAAACCATACAAATATTGATGCATTATTTGATAGTGGGTCACAATTGAACTTAATTTCAGAAGACTTGGTCAAAAAGCTTAAGCTTGAAATTGTACCTCGTCATAAGCCATATCATTTGGGTTTGATAGTCAATAATGAAAATTTACAGGTTACAAGGAAATTCTTATTCAGGTTTGCCATTACTGAAAAATTCATTGATGAAGTTGAGTTAGATGTAGTTCCACTTGATATATCAGGAATTATTCTAGGAAGCCCATATTTGTATGATAGGAAAGAGGTATTTATTTCCACGAGAACAAATATCAATTGCTCAAGGATGGAGTGGAGTATATTGTGAGAGCTCGTCGCAAAAAGTTAAACATTTCTTTGGTTAATGCAGGGCAGATGAAGACACTAGTAAATGAAAGTAAAAATTTTGTGCTTCTCATGATCAAGAAAAAAAATGATATAGATTATGAATCTTTTGAAGGTTATGATGGTAAGTTAAAATCTGATTTGTTTGATGTTGTAAGAAAGCATGGTGAGATGTTTCAGGAACCAAAGGGGTTACCTCCCAAGAGGGGAATTCAACATGAGATAAAGTTGCAATAGGATGTTCCACTTCTAACCATTGGCATGTATTGCATGTCGATCAGGGAAATCATGGAAATCAAGATGAAAATTCAAGAATCGATGAACAAAGGTATCACACACGCATCTACTTCGCCATGTGGTTCACCCATTGTTTTGGTGCCAAAGAAGGACGAGACTTTGCACATGTGTGCGGATTTTTGTGCACTAAATAAGATAATGGTAAAGAATCGTTATCCACTCCCAAGAATTGTTGATTTGTTTGATCAATTGAGGTATGAAAAGTATTTCACTAAGTTAGACTTACAAAGTGGTTATCATCAAGTTAGAATAGATGAAGAGGACATTTGGAAAATTGCATTTAAAACTAAACAAGGATTGTTTGAATGGCTTGTTATGCCTTTCGGTCTTACAAATGCTCCAAATACTTTCATGAGAGTTATGAATGATGTATTTAGACCATTTCTAGATGATTTTTTCATTTTTTACTTAGATGATATTCTCATATTCAACAAAATCCAGAGATGAACATGTCATGCATGTGAACAAAGTACTTGATGTCTTGAGAAAAGAACAATTATTTTTAAAGCCGTCAAAGTGTGAATTTGGAAAGACTTCTTTAGTGTATTTGGCACACATTGTTGGAGGAGGTGAGTTGAAAATAGACCCATCTAAGGTTGAGGTCATTATGAATTGGCCCAAGCCCAATACAGTTACAGAGGTAAGAAGATTTCTAGGGGAAACACAATATTGGAGGAAATTTATTGCTAATTTTTCTTCCATTGCAGCGCCACTACATGAATTGACTAGTGTCAAGAAGGTCTTCCGTTGGGGAGATGTACAACAAAAAGCATTCGATGCTTTAAAACAAAAGATTAGTTTAGCATCGACATTGGCTCTTCTGGATCTTAGACAACCATTTGAGATTCAAATGGATGCTAGTGATTACGCCATGGGAGCAATTCTCTTGCAACATGGTAAGCCAATTTCATTTCATTCTGAAATTTTTAATGGTGCTTGTTGTCGCACAGATTGTCATGACAACGCTCAGACCGGGGGTTGTCACCCTGATCCCCGATCTCTCCGTTTAAGCCTGTCTCCCGCGGCTAAGGGGGGTAGACCCTATGGGACAATGGATGACCAACTATGGACCAGTTCGGTTGGGAGGCAAGAGGGGAAACAAGCACTTAATTGATTTTATTAAGTTAATAGACCAGTGCCTTAAGGAGCTAATGATTAAATGATTATTTATTGAATATCGCAGAAATATAAACCATGTAGAACAATCATTTATCATAAAATAACCCAAGCGATGTAAGATTTTCAACAAATGCACAACGCCTTGAAATGATCTAGCAATTAAACTTCAAGAAAAATTAAATGCTTTAAATGATCATAAAATTTAAATGCTGACCAGCTACCACTTTCCTATAGCCAACTTGTAAATAAACATTTTAAGTGCGTTTAGCTATAGAAAAATGGACCACAAAAAATGAATTTTCAATTT